>OZ010593.1:73503096-73523096 GCA_963932145.1 Acanthosepion lycidas | reverse complement strand
TTTGGAATAACTAATCTTGAAATTTACGGAGCTTTGTAATCATATACATTCGTAATATTAATTACTATGGAAACGGTGAAACTAATTATTTTAATAAGAGGCGTAAGGGTTTACATTTTCACTGACAACTATTGTATCAATATATTAGTTACTTTCGGAAAGCGGTTAAGTCAATGTAGGGCCGGGGTGCCTATTTTCAAGCAAATGATGACATCCGTTCGACGTATATCGTCTGGTCTATTTCAACGACAGAGAGTTATTGGCATTTTTGTTACGCCGTTAAACTCGTTACCTAAAGCTTTTTTCTAAGAGTTGTTTGTATATAAATACGTCGTATTAAACTACAGTTTGTTTTTTTGACGACTTCATAAAATTTTTTTTTATCTTATGATTGGATTAAGTTTTTAAACATATTGCTTTAATTGAAATTGTTTATAGACTATGAAATTTAAAAAAAAAATTTAAGCTAATTATTTAAGGCAAAAATTTGTTGATGTCGACAAAAAAAATGAAAAAAAAAAGCTCCGTAAATTTCAAGATTAGTTATTCCAAAATTAGCTTGACCGACCGATGTGACCGGTGATTGAAATTTCTGTCAGCATAAACGATTATTTGTTTGTTTTGAACTCTTTGTTTTGATAAGTTGTTTTTTTTTTTATCGTTTCTTACGCTTTCTTTACTGACTGTTCTTTGTAAAAAATTCTTTGAAAAATTTTTCATTTTTTTTTTTTTTACTCCCACTTCATTTTACTTTACCTATTTTTGTTTCTTTTCCATTATTTTTTTTTTATTTATATTCCTTTTTAATTTTCTGTAACCCGCCCCCATAAAATCTATTTTTCTTTGTTTTTACGTGTTTATTTTTTCTTACGTTCTTTCTTTATTTATTGCGTGTTAATTTGTTTCTTGTTTTTCTTCTTAAATATCTTTTAAGTTTTCTGAGTTTTCTTGTTTATCTTTCTGTGTTAACTTTTCACGTTTATTTTGTTTAATCTCTCTTTGTTATTGTTCGTGTTTCGTTCGTTTTTAAGCCGAACAGCGGTCATCTTGAAAAATTTGTTATATTTTTACGTATTGATTGTTTCGTATTTTTTTGTAACTTAATGACTTTAACTTGTTTATTGTTGTTAAACGTTCTTTTTTGTCTATAGTATTGTATTTATTTGTTCTTTGCACGTATAACCATTCTTTTTACGTTTAAAAGTTATTTGTAACTTTTTCTCGTCTGTCTTTTGCGTAATTCTTTGTACGTGCTACTGTTTTTCTTTTCTTTTTCCCTCTGTCTTTGTCTCGCCTCTAAGCGAACTTTATTAACCTTATTTATTAAGCTTATTGATTGCTGTTTTTTATGTTTTTGTTTCGCCTATAGGTTAACCTTGTTTATTTGTTCCATAACCATTTATTTCTTTTTCCTACCACCCTCTCCTTTCTTATATATTTTAAAGGAAAAAAAAATTTCGTCCTTTATAATTAGAAAAAAAAAACCCAACCCAAAATGGCCGACTTAAGGAGTTCTGTGAAAAAAACATTTATTTTCTATTTAAAACGACCCGCCAGACAGATAATTCGGAGAAGTATCCGGTGTTGACGAGTTCTCCCGTAAACAAGGACGCCGTCAAAAGACAAAACCAGCTCCAAAATAAAAATATTTCAAAAATGTTTCAACGACTAAAAATAAGGAAGCCAATAATGGCAAGAGTGATAATGCGAAGGCCGGGGAATCGCCCTGTTGTTGGAAGTCTCCCCCAAAATGCATAATCGATATTGTGGAGTTCTTGGAGAGAGCCAAGAGTTGCGCACACCTTGTTATAGAAGGTGGCTCTTGGAAGACCCCCCAAAATTAAAGAAGATCGAAAGAAGAATAGTGTCGGTCGTCGTTGTCAAGAAGCGTTCGCGCAAAATTTTTCGTTCACCGAAAGACAGTGGTGAAATCACTGGGGTTTAAGCCACAAAGAATTGTAAAGGGTGCTGGTTTCTTCATGTGGGACGTAATGCTACTCACACCGGAAGATTGCATTGAGGCAGCAAGTTGAGATCTCGTAACAAAAGATTTTATACTGCAGGCTGAGTACGAAGGCAGACGATGGACCAAGTAGCAGTATACGAAGTCCCTCATCAGTTTATTGGGGAACACCTAGCTGCTTTCCTATCGCAGTATGGCGAGATATTGGGTGCTTCCTGCGATAATCTAAGCGGGGGATGGACTTTCGATATTATGTTAGACTGAAAAGCCTTCCTCTCCATACTCAACTGTCTGGAAGTAGGGGGCCTGAAGCTGCCTCACATTGTGGCTGGCTGCAAACTTATGTGTTGTAAGTGTGGAGAGACTGGTCACCTCTCCTTTTCCTGCCCAGAGAAGTTGGCCTCTGGAAGTCACGCTCCAGTCGACCAAAATATCGTCTTGAGATTCCGCCTCGCCTGTAATGGGCATACCAACTTCCAGAACCGGTGTGGTAAAACCCCCGGTTTGGTCTAGCTCTAAGCCCCCATTCCCCGAAGAGCTTTCACCCGCTGCTAGTGCAGTCGTGGAGAAGGGGGAGGAAGAATGGCTGGTTGCTGGTAAGGCCAGAAGGAAGCCCCGGACAGCGGGTCCTCAGTCCCCTGAAGCCCTCAGGATGAAAGGCACACACAGTCCCACTCCCCACGCTAAGGTCTTCAAATCAGCTTTCAAGGATATGCAAAAAATAAAAAAAATACGAATCTGGATAAAAAAAAAATCAGAAAATTAATCAATTAAAAGAAAAATTGGATATGCAAAGGCAAAAGAACTCTCATTCAAAAAAGGCTACTCCCTCCACGTCCTCTACCCGTCCCCTTAGAAATATTCTGCACATTGCTCATCTCCTGAAAAAACCAATTCCTCTCAGTAGATACCCCAGTCTATTTAGACAGAACCCCTCTTACACTCCTCAACAAACTCCCAGTCTCTCCCCCATTAAAACTCCCCAAATGCCCCCTCCTCCCACCGAAAGTCTTAGAGGTCGTTGCCAAGAGACAGAGAAAAACGGAAAAAACTCAGAAACACATTTATAACACAGGGGAGGATGTCTGTCGCATTTCCCCGGCCCAGGCTCAAAGAGCCCGAAACTATGAGAATAGAATTAAAGATCTAAAATACCTCCTTTCTGTCAAGCAGAGCCTCAAAATTTTCCATGGGCTCAAAGGGTTTTGACAGTCAGTAGAACTGAGTCGAGGCTATAGTCTCTTTTAAAATGTCACCACCAATTGCTATCGTTGAAAACAAAGATTTGAAACATTTGAAACAGTTTTGTGCAGGGAGGGTCCCAATTTTGGTCCATCCCTCCCTCTATAGAGCATTAAAACTGACTTTCCCCTGGGATATAGGCAATCTCTTTCAAGACGGTACCATCAAGATTGAGATGGGCCATGGGTCAATGGGAGATGCTGTCGGTATCCTTACTCCGACCACGTTCAAACCAGCGTCCTAACCTCTAATCAGTCTAATAATAGCACTCTGGTAAGCAAGTCTGAATGCCCGAGGCCTGAGGTCGGAGTCTCGAAGGGTGAGGCTCGATCGAGATCTTCAGCGCCTCAGGGTGGATGTATGTTGCGTACAGGAGACCGATTTTTTATCTCGCGACCGTGAAGACATTCTGTCTAAGAGATTCGACCTCTATTCAGCATCTTTTGATGGACGCTCGAGGGGTATTTCCAGGCTGGTGAGCAAGTCTCTTCGTGCAGCGTGTGCTCTTGTCATCGCGGATCCGGCGGACAGGCTTTGCGTGCTGGATGTTACCATAAAGGATAAGGTTTTTCGTCTCATTGGGGTTTATGCGCCCAATGACAATGCGTAGCGGTCTGATTTGTTTCGGCAGATCGGGCAGTTTTTGATGACATCTCTTTCGGTAGTTCTAGCGGGTGATTGGAATACCGTCCTTGATCCCGGTACAGATCGTATAGGGCATAGATCGAGTACTAACAACCCGGATGTTAAGCTGTTTCGGAACTTTATCGACGAGTTTGATTTTGCCGATAAGTATCGGAATGAGCACCCCTGGGAGGTAGTATGGACTTGGACTAGGGGCAGCAGCTCGGATTCGCTGGTGAGCACAAGCTACATCGACCGAGTTTTAGTTAAAAGAGTCGACGTAGGGCTCTTAGAATGTCCAATTTTCCATTTTATAGTTTACTCGGATCATAGGCTTGTCCGGATTCGGGTAAACTTAGATAAGCCTAAGGTTAAGATGGCTGGTTACTGGAAATTGAACGCATCATTATTTGGTGAGCAAGATTTCCGGGACCAGCTATTACTAATGCGACAGCAGGAATTGTCGGGGGCTGTAGTTGGGAATAAGTGGTGGGATTCTTTGAAACTTAGGTCTTTTGCTGCTGATTTTAGTCGCCGGCTCATAGGGTTAGCAGCGCAAAAGTCTTGTGAGAAAAAAGTAGATCGGGTGATCAAATCCCGTGATAGTGGAGACGTAGCCTTAGCTAAGGCGGAGCTGGCCTCCTTGCTCATCAAGAAGGATCAAGCTCTAGTAGTTAGGACTAGGCTAAAAATAATGTCTTGCGAGGCTTCGAATATGGCCACTTCATTGCCTGCAGAGGAAGTTCGTAGTCGGCATATCGCGAGCAGCACACTGCCGGATAAGCGGACTGTGACTACAGACGCGGGCATTTGTCAGGCTTTTCGTAACTACTTTCAGGAACTGTTTACCAGGGACCCTGGTCTGTGCACTGCTCAGTTCGATGCCTATTTAGCCGACTTTCTCCGCTTCGAAGCGGCTGAAGCGGCTGCAGGCGAGTGTCCCATTACAGAGTCTGAGATTTGGGATGCGCTGAAGTAGGTTGGCCTGGACAAGACTCTGAGATTAGATGATCTTCCTTTCGAAATGTAATTGAGGCAGTCGCCCGTCTTTGTCCCTTTTCCGACACTGATTTGCAACAACTGGATGAAGCAGGGGTCTATACCTCAACGATTCACCACGGGTGTGATCAAGTTGCTTGAGATAGAAAATTATCGGCCTTTGACGATATTAAACACAGAGTTGGAGATTTTAGCCAAGGTCTTAACCGGATGTTTACAGGCTGTCCTCTCTAGTCTGATTGGTCCCGAGCAGACTTGTGCTGTGAAGGGCAGGACTATTCAGGACGACCTTCATTTGGTACGTTTGATCATTGAGCAAATCGACAGCGATGCCGTGCTGATCAATTTAGATCAGTCCAAGGCTTTCGATAGGGTTGACCATCAATTTCTGGAGGCTGTTCTTTCAGCCGCCGGTTTCGAGCTGGACTTTCGCACTTGGATCTGATTGCTTTATGCGTCCCCCGGTGCGCTGGTAGAAGTGAATGGGGTAAGATCGAAACCTTTCATTTTGTCTCGCTTCATTCGTCAAATTTGTCCGCTTTCTCCATTGCTGTACGTTCTTGCGTTGGAACTTTTCCTGCGTAAGTTGAAGACGAATCCGGTCCTTCGCGGAATTTCCTTACCTGGTGCTACCACCTCGGCCAGGTACTCCGCCTATGCTGATGACGTTTCGGTTCTTGTGTCGAGTAGGGCCAAAATTAACGAAGTCAGCAGAGAAATCAGACTATGAAATAGTGACAGGGGCCAAGATCAACCGCGATAAGTGTGTTAGCTTGCGATTGGGTTCGTGGAAGGGAGTTTCTCTTCCCGGACCTTTCCTCTGGACGGACGGGCAAGATACTCGGCGTCTGGTTCGATCCCGACCTCCTGCTGGAAACGAATTGGTTGGAGGTACAGGAGAAGGCCGAGGTCGCAGTTCATCTATGGCCCCGGAGGAATCATTCTTTGAAGGGGAGGGCTGAAATATGTGCCTCGTATATCTACCCGATTTTCCTTTACCCACACTCTGTACTTCCACTACCGTCTGACACTTTATTGGCGTTTGTAAGGTTCTTGTTCTCCTTCTTGTGGGAAGGCAAGGCCGCCGTGGTTAGTCGCGAGATCTGTTACCGCCATCCTTCTGATGGCGGTCTAGAGGTGCTTTGCGTTGAGATTCGTCGACATACACTTCGTATTACTTATCTAGACCGGATGTGTATGTAATTGGTTGAGAACGGCGAATTCTGGAGGGAAGACGTGCGGCCGTTCACCTCGAGGTAAGGGCTCCTTCTATCGAGAATGTCGGCTTGCCCTCAAGCATCTCTTACGGGCGAAGGATGGCTTCTCCGACGTCCAGCCTTAGTCCCGTAAGGCATTATATCAGGTGTTAGTTAGGGGGCACGTTCAGGGTGCTTTGATAGGCGAGCTCGGTCTGGCGAAGCGGGAGGCTCGCTGCATATAGCCTTAGGCGCCCGGGTTGAAATGTTTCAACAACACTGAGGCATCACAAACTTGGCTGGTGATTAGAGGGGCCCTCTCTGTCGCTAAAAGACTTCGTTCAGCGGGTTTGGCAAAGTCACCAAACTGCGTTCACTGCAATGGGCAGGTGGAGACTCTAGGTTACGCCTTTTTTCATTGTAGTGTCGTAGCTCCATTGTGCAAGTTTGTTGAGGGCATCATGCGCTGAAGGTTTTTTGTCCTGGAGGCCAATTCTGTCTGTAGCAATATAGTACCGCCGTTGACTAAGGCTGAGCACTATGTGTTCCTTTGCTTACTGGGGGTTATGCGAGTTGTGATATGAACTAAGCGACAGAAGGAATTCCATGGGGCCGAGAAGTTTACCTCTCCCCAACTGATCCTGTTCTTTAAGCATCAGCTTAAAGTCAAGATCAGGACGAAAAGAAACGGCTCCATCCATTGGAATTTAGCGAAAGGTCTTGCGCGTTCCTGCCGAGTGAAAGGTGCTGACTTAGAGTGGCATTTTGATGTCGGTTAGGTATTAAGAATATTGTGATTGATGGGTTGAACATTGGCAACCCTTCCCGTGTATAGGTTAGTGTAGGCGTTTTTTTTTTCTCTTTTTTTCAAGTTAACTTAGCTAGGGTATGTATGTTCATTGGCCCCTTTTATTTCTAGCCCTATTTTTTTCTTCTTTTGGTTTAATTCCCCATCCCTCCCATGTTTAGGTGGATAGTGATGTCAGTTCTCTGGTGGGTGCGGGCGTCTTTCGTTTCGGGTGTGATTTTCGTAACTGTTTTTGTGTGTGAATGAGTGGGTGCTTGCAGTGAGTGCATGGGATGTATGCGTGTTTTATATATATTTTTTAAAGTCCCGCATTGATTTCGTCCAGTTAACAGAGGTTACTGCCACAGTTAGGGCTGTGGGAGGTTTTATTACTAACAAGAATTTTGTTTAGTTTCTTGTGTATAGTTTTGTATACATTTGTAAATACTCACTGTGGATTTTAGATTTTTAAATTGTTATTTTTATTCCCCCTCCCCACCACAGACAATGAATTGTATATATGGGGGACTAGTTAGAATTTCATAGAGTTTCTGAGGCATTATAGTGGATGTGGTAAGAAAGGTAAGTATCCGTTGTTTTGATGAAAGGAATATTATTTGTATGTTTGGGTCAGTGTTTGTGGTTTGCTAAGTTTAATGATAAGACAGAAGAAGACCATCCTTTTCCCGATTCCCGCTTTTGATCTTGTGCCGCATTTGTACAATTCACGTACAATAAATCATATTCCAAAATTCACTTGGGGCTGAAACAGATCTGAGTACTTTAATTCAATTTAATTTCTATAATTAAATTGAAGTTTTTAGCTCCTGTTTTTGAAACATGAGAACTCTTATGTAGCGATGGAATCATATTTCTAAAACATAATTATAAGATTATCTATATATATATATATATATATATATATATATATATATAATAACGCAGTCACACGAATCCGAGCATCCCATAGATGCCTGCTCAACACCCGTGGTTTATAATTTTTAAGTCAATATATTTATTCTTTGGTGTGAAATCATTATTCACACACACACACACATATATATATTAAAACTCCCTATGATATATATATATATCGTATGTTATATATTTTCTATATATATTATATATATATATTATTAAAATTCTATACTATATATATCATATATGCGTTATACATATATATATTAAATATATATTTAATACAGACTATATATATTATACATATATATATATTATATATATTTATTATATATATTATATATATATATGTATATATATATATATATATTATATATATTTATTTCTTACATATATGTATATATATTAAATATTACTAACCGACGTACTCGGCGTTGCCCGGTTGTACATGGCTGCAATTTTATTACCCTATCCCGCTGTATACTCGCGTACCACTGTCTAGAAATGTCTGGCTGCGCCCCTGCTTGCATGTATTAGGTTGATGCAAAAATAATGACGTAATAATGTCGTTATTGTTGCACCACCCTAATATTTTCCGTTCGTGTACTAAACCATCATCTTTTTTTACGATGTGTCCTTCACACGTGCTTGATTGTTCTTAATAAAGGAATTCTATCGATAAAACCATCTTGTTTGGTCGTTATTCGGGTTAATTTTTTCAATGTTTTAGATATTCAATAAATTTCTTATGGCCGTCATAATTTCAAATAGTATGGCATTGTTCACATCTAATAATCAAACAAAAACAGGGATGAAGCGTTTGAGCTTGATTGAACTGAAAGTGTAAACTCTTGAACGCCCCTCTCCTTCTTCACGCGTTTACTGTAAAGTTGGGGTTAATAAGAGCTTCTTCGGGTATTTTTCCTTTTTAACGCTTCAATAATCCTTTTCAAACAATCTTTGCATCAAAGTTTGTTAGAATGACAATTTAGAATGGAATCATATGAAGTAAATGTTAGTTAAAAGGCAAAGGCCTCTTTTAGACTTAATTTGTCGCAGATTTCGTCCACTTAACCGAAATAATCTAAAGCAAATACTTACACAAGACAATTTGTCTGTTTGAAAAGCATCGGATGAAAAACCAGGGAGTTATTTCTGAAAAACGGGCTTTTTGAACAGTTTTTCGTGGTTTTTCGTTATACGCGGGAAAGCGAGCATAACTAAAAACACACCTTATTTCTTGCATGATGGTAAATTTTTCCGACATTTTTTAAGAAAATCGGATAAAAAATGAGGAAGTTATTCAAGATTTTATTTTAAGTAGTATGAAAAATCCGATCATTTGCAAGTTTTTTTTTTAAATTTCTTTGTTTGAAGCCAATGTCGCAGGAAAACTATCAAGCACTCTACATAAACCTCATAACATGAGCTGATGTTTTGCATTAAGTGCAAAGAACATCAATTCATCCAGCCAAAATTTTGTTCGCGTGGAATTTTGCCGTGTTTTTTTTTTTTTTTTTTGGTTGCAAAAAGTCGTACCCATCTTCGGTTTTATAGATTTTTCTGCAAAACTCGGGAGGGCTGCAGATTAAAAAAGTCTTGACCTATTTTTCTAAATTTGCAATTTTGTTTACAATTTCGTCGAAATCGGTCGAGAAATGCAGACGTACATAAATAACTTGCACACACACAGACAGCACTGACATCTTCTGTGATATACATGTATATATATATATATATATATATATATATATATATATATATATGTATATATATACATATATATATGCGTGTGTGTGTGTGTATAAAAAGACAAGAGCAAAATCTGTTCTTAGTCAACGCGTTTCGTTTCCCGAGGGACCTTATTAAGGCAAATGTAAGGGTTTATTTTGTTGCTCGTGCAAACGCAAGAATGTCATTGTGATGGTTATTAAATTTGGAAACATTCATTAACGCAGATTTTTTGTCCGTTTAAAATCCTAATTTGGTAATCGTGAAATTGAGCCTGTTTAATACCATGGTATATTACCTTAAATGCAACGTGTTTCCGAGACCAAATAACTTTCTCATATTGAATGGGTTTTAAAATATATTGCTTAACTAATTCAGTTTTTGTTCTAAGCCTGCTCTGAATGTAAAACATTTTTAAGAATTCATTACATGTCATTTTCTAATTGTTTTAGAATAAGACACCTTTTTGTGTATAGACGTGAGTGAAATAACTGTCAGGGAATTAAATTATCTTGCCTCCAATTTCATTAGCTGTCAAGGGTATGTTTGATGGCAGGGTAAACGGGCTCTGTAGCCTTGGGTACCAGGACTGCTGTGAATTCAAAACTGGAGAAGATATCGGTAAACTACTCTGCTATACTTACCAAGAAGTCAAAGCAATTCACGTATAATAAGGAAAAGAAAGTTGTGGAGAGCCATAATTGTTTAAGTAACACTGGAATTAAAAATGAAGTGGATAACTACACATGTTTATTTTAGTATGAACTATAAAACAAAATATTCTCGGGCAATTAAATAAGTAAGAAGAAATTAAGAAACTAAAAAACGCATTTTAAATTAACTTAAAGATTTTTAAAATGAAATTATGGCTTTATTTGAAAGGCAATAGTCTAAAGCTAATTTGTATGGAAACAAAAATAAATTTCTTCATAAAGTTTTTAGACATTCTTAAAACATTAGCACGTTCACTCTTTTAGGGATCACCGAAAAAGCGCGATGTGTAAAAAGAATATTTAAAAATGAAAAATCTTTTTTGAAGCTTTTATTTTAGTTTTAATTTCAAGCTAAGAGATAAAATTTAATATGTCTAACAAGCAAAATACTTTGCTGTATTTCAAAAATGAATTTAAATTGACTGGAAAGATTTTTTTTTGCTAAAATAGCTAGTTAACGCACTTATTAATTTGTGTTTCATCACTACGTAATTCTTTTTACTAAAAAATACTGCAAAAATATATTTTTTGAAACTTTATTTAAAAAATATTAGATGATTTAAAGTATAATTTAAAAGAAATATTATTTACTTTTAGTTTAAAATATAGGAGAAATGCATTTTTAACACGACAGTAACTGTGTTTTTAACCCGACAGTAACTGTTTTGACATGTTGAAAAGACTGATGACTGATCTAATGTTGTTCTACGGAGACTTTATCTGTAAAACATAATGAAAGAAAATGATATGAGCGTCTTTTTTAGATAATTTGTAAGTACTCAATAATCTTAAAAATTTAGGAAAACATTCACCTTAATCTAATGTTTTATTGAATTTTAGAAGCGTTGACTTTAAATTTACTATAGTTATCGCTCTTATTTTATAATAATGTCGTGTTTGGTCACTCATACTTACAAAAATTGTCACGTATATTTTTTTTTTTAAATCATGGTGTTTAATTTTTGTATTAAGCTTTTTCATTTATGATTAGTAAATATAGTTTTCACTTAATAAGAATATCATCCCAATGGCTGACATTAAAAGAATTTTAAAAGATTTAATTTTTTTAAATTAGAATATTTTATAAAAATTCATTATCCATCAAATTTGTAAAAATTCATTATCCATCAAAGTCAATAGTGACTTTATATATATATATATATATATATATATATATATATATATATATATATATATATATATATACATATATATATATTATAAAGGCAATTAAAAGCTTTTTAATTATATAATGTCTTAGTTTTATGGCATTTTATTTTATGATTCAGAACAGATATTCGGTAAATGGTGTTTCTATTTTACAAAAACAAATTGAAAAAGTCAATTCTCCAAGGATTTCTGCTTTTAATTAATATAAATATAAAGCTTTAATTTCTCAAAATGAAGGTCATCTGATGACCCTACAAAGCGAAGGTCTTCATCCAGGGATTCGTATTCGTTAGTTGGCGCCAAAATTAAACAAGTTGGCTAACGAAGTCAGTTGTTTTACAAATCTTCTTCCGAGGAGTGCGTTTATTTGCGATCATTCACTGACCTGATATGTAAACTATAATCACAAAAACCCAGCAACTCCCGACTGAAGTTATTTTGAAGTATTTCTAACTTGTTGCTAGTAAACCTTTGTTTTATTTTCTTCTTTTTAGCCACTATTTATAAAACTACTTTTACTTTAAAACTTAGATGTGCGATGTAGTGTAATGAATATGGGCTCAGAATGAAAAATCGGAGAGCCGAGTTTGAATTCCAGTCAAGTTCGTTAAATTCACTTACGTACACATACTCTTGGGAAAGGTATGAATCCATCTCTTCTCCTCCCAGCTATGGGTTGAATAGCGGGACAGACTGGGTTATTTAGCCTTGGTTGGCAACCAGTCTACTGCAGAAAAATCTTGTGCCTCGTCAGTCATGTACCAAAAGATACATGATTGCCTAAGCGTATATTACGTGTTCTTGTCGTTCCATTTCCTTTTCTTCATCTTATTGCTTTTATTGCATACGTGACAGTACCCTCCCTTGCGTCTTAGTGGCTTTATTACCTTGCTTGGGTTGAAAGTAATGTAATAAGTGTATGTGCAAAAACCGGCCAACTTCTATTTAAGACCAACGTAGTCATATTAGACTGGCAATTTGGTAGCTGAAATTGTTTAGTCTCTTCCACTGGTGCAATTAGTTTTCGAATTCAGCTACTAATCAGAATTTCGAACGCCTATTTTCAAGCCAGAGTCGCTCTATCACAGACGACAACTTGTTATTAAAAATTCCAGTGAAGAAAATAAGCCGTAATTCTTAATTCAAATCCCGTCGTCTTGTCAAAATAATGATGGAATAACTCATGAAACTCACTTGCGTACGCATCAACTTCTTATGAGATCAGCATATATAAAGACATTGGCAGATGGCAAGAATCCTATTCGATATGAAATACTCATTTGGTCGTGGAAACACGTTTCGAGAAAATACAGCCACAGTCACTGAAAATGTTGAGGATGATCCTATTTGGTGTCGTGATTTTCCATATTTGGATTATGACGACAACAGGTTGGTTTTCTAGTTTCTTCTTTTTTTTAATGTGATCTCTCCTTTCCTTTGTTTCTTATCCCATGTCATTTTAAACGGTATAAAGTTTGAACTTTACTTATCCAGGATTCACTCGTCCAGCAGCTTCGGTGGTTCAGGATGGTAACTTCAATCTTGCGGTCATTTTGTTATGAAAGAAAAACATTTCGGCGCGAAACATAACACCTGAAAGGCGGGTTAAACGCAAGTCCGTCTAGAAGAACATTTCATTGTAAAAATCTTTGTATCCCTAATATAAAATTCTGGATAAAACTGTGTACGCTTTTCAGAATTGGACATAGTATGTGAGTCGACCTCGATTACCCCTTTTAAAAGCAAAAGTGAAAACAAAGTGAATAAAAATATACGATTTATCCCGCCTATGAGATAGTTGGAAGGTGGAAAATAATTTGTCACCCACAAGGGCTTGGTGACGCTTTTGGACTCTGTCGAGGCCGGAGAGTGAGATCTGGGCAGCTCCTCCCCAAATATGGCAGCAGTATTCCATTTTGGACCTGATCTGGTTCTTGTGAAGGTAGAGGATAGCATGGGGAGTCATCGGTTCATCGTAACTGGTGGTAGTTCGGGGTTCGATCGGTGACGATGGAATATAACTAGTTTGATTTTCCAGGCATTGAAAGTAACTATCCAGAGGCTGGGTCTGAGTGGTGACCTCTGGGGAACGCCTACGTTGACCTCCAGATCCCTTGAGGACAGGCCATTAATAACTACCTTCACGCACTTACTCTTGTGAGATTGAAGACATAACTAATCTTTCTCAGAAACGGGCTTACGGCCATATCGCGTTGAAACACCTGTTCCCATACGATCATTGAAGTTAAACAACGTCGATGGATGACTGCTTGGGAATACCAGGTGATGTAAGCTTGTGTGTGCGGGTGGTGTAATGAATAATGGCTTGAAATTGTTAATTAGGGAGCAGAGTTTCAATTCTCTTTGGTTTCATTATATTCACTCACGCGCAAACACTATTGGGAAAGGTATGAATCCACCTCTTCTCCCCCAGCTATGGGTCAATTAGTAAGACATATCACGGAATTCTTACCATCTAAAGAAACAATATTTTCTGGCTTTAAATAAACTGCAAAGTGTTGATAAGCCGTTGAAAACGAATCAATCTTTCTCAGAAAACAAAGGCTAGAACCATCATTAGAAATTCTGTTTGGAGAGATTTTTCTCATCTCTTGTCTTTTGAGATCTGCCTTCAGTTTTATAAATGGTTTGACCCAAGATCAACTGAATATAAAGTAAAAAAATAACCCAGTTTCTTTTTAAGACTTGAATCAATATGTTAGTTTGAAATTAGGTCAAATACGAATATCAAACATTATTTATTTACTAATCTGTTTGCGTCTTTGCTAAACAATCATCAAATCAAATCATATAATAATTATCAATGTGTATGTATTTATATATTTCCTGTCCCATCTGTAATAGGAAGGGAGTTAAATCAACTTGAATGGGCATTCGTATAAATCTCAACATTCGCTCTTCTTGCAACCATCTACCAATGTAGTGGACCCTTCGACTCGATCGTTTAGTAGGCGTGTCTAGTTCATCATTACTACTGAGTAGGGTGTTTGATCATCAATGAATGCTTTATACTTGTGACCTTATGCAAAAGTTAGTCTCATTGAATAAAGTCTACTGAAGTGGCACCAGTTTTCTCTGTGGTCGAAATAGTTACGCATTTCTTGTTGTTCGAAGCTGAAACTTTTCTAAACAAACCTTTTACTTAGTACTGGCGTAACACAATCTTCCTTAAATTTCTCTTTATTTGATGCTATCGTCGGGATCGTCATCTCTTCCTATATTCCTTTTCTGTTGTAGCATACCTACGGACGATAATGGGTATGTCCCCATTCACATAAATACAGTAGTATATACTGTATGTTGGTCTGCAGTTGGAGATTCGTCTCCAGTTGTGCTGGTCAAACTATCTCCGGACAGAGAGGATCCCCAGACGAGGCTATGTCGAAGGGCAGAGTCTCGTTTCGGGAAACAGCTAACCGACCCTGTTTTATACGGGGTCTACGGGCATTTTTGACCGAGCCTACAGGCTCGGATACTCCACATTAAATTCGTCTTTATGCTGAATCAGACCGCGTGGGACGATTGGTAGATACTCTGCAGATGAAGATTCATTGTGGAATTCATAGTCCTTTGCACTCTTGACTGTCAAACTGAACGAACGATTATCCATATCCTTCATATTTAGCAAATCTTACAAAACGGGATGCGGTTTTAAAATGAATGTCTTTCCCAAAATCATTTTTTCTTTGATTGGTCAAACAGAACGGCATTGGAAGTTTATGCTAAAGCCCTGTAAAGACACATTTCAAATTCTTTTTTAAGGTAGGTGGATTGATCTTTGTGCATAAGGAAACTGTTCTTGATCACCAGAATCCCATTATAATGTGTTTGTCCCTTCCTTCGTTAGTTCGAACGACCGTTACGCCCTGTTAGTATCTCATAAATAATGAACTATTACGTTCTGATTGCGTGGAAAGAGAGGAAATGACACTACTTGGTTTCAGTAAAAAAATTAAAGAGAGAAAAACGTGAAAGAAGGGAGATAGAAGTGTTTAATGGTTGCTTCATTGAAATGGAAAAATTGTTAAATGTCAAATCTTTTCGTTCGTATCCACTTCTTAAAATAACAACCAGCGTTCAGATTTATGATTGTTATTGCAATATTTTGTTAAAGTTGTTAAGCTCAAATATTTATCGATGTGATAGCGTAATTTCTACGGATATTTTATTGTCATAGAATTCACCATGAGCTTACTCAATCATTAACTTAAGAATTAAGATTCATCAGAATATTAAAATAGGAAAATCATGACATTTTAGTTCTTTTTTTAGAGTTCATAAATATGGCAAATTTTCATTTTATTTGATTTTAATAAATAGGAATCCTATAATTATTGGTCTCTTTAATTTAAACGATAAGTGTCCTTACATGGCTATTTTTCAACTCTTGAAATTTTTCGATATCCGATTCTACAGAAGACTTAGAATGAAATACTCACGACTGTACGACAGTGGGAATTCCAAAATGTATATTCTGTTCGAATATCAGGCGTTTTTTCTTCTCCCCTGGGGTGGCTGGATTCATTACTCGGCGACCAAATCCCACTTTAAACTTTACCTTGTCCCACATTTTATGTTAGACAACGTAGAGATATATACTTATTTTAGTGATGTCCAGTGGTTTGGTGATGTTTGGTAATGCCCGGGGGTCAACTCCTTGATTGTATACGCCTAAGACTCAAGTAGGGGAGGGGATGTCTATAGGGCCTTATACTGAAAAAATTTAAGAAAAGATGATATTTTAAATATGTAAATACAGATGAAACAAGAAATAAAAACTTTATGCAAATTAAATAAAATTTTTTTTTTTCATTTCATTCTTTGATTGGATGCCCTCCCGATATGGATGCCCGGGGGCTTCACACCCTATACTCCCACTTTTTGCTCGCTACTGACCTACTTATTTCATATAGTTGCTTGAAGGGTTAGCAGTTTTTTTTTTTTTTTAAAAAAAAAAAAAAAAAACATTTTCATTGAAATGGGTAGAAACTGGTAAAATGTGAATACAAGTAATTAACTGGTAAAGAAAAAAAAGTAAATATTTCATTGCTCATTTCCAAGTATGGCTAGCTAATCTGTTGCAGACGCATGCTCAGTCACACTTGGGTTTCTTCAATATCCACAGACACAACCTGTGATTTTATACTGCCATCTGCTTAGCAGACCTTAGTTTCTGGGAGAGGGCATAATTTGTCGGGATCAACAAAGCCTTCGATCCCGATGAATCGACTGCTTCCTGTCGAATTTCGCTGACAAGGTGTGGTATGATTTTCAATCTCTTTCCAACGGTGCTACACGGTGGAATCCTCTCCTCAGGCCAGTATCTCTAAATGATCTCCTTGACAAGTTGACCATCGGGAAACACGAAACCGGGTCGCATGGCCGCAACACTAACCGCACGGTCATGTAATTATTCTTAGAGAATTATGACGTTAATAACTCTTTCGTCATTTAACCAATATATAGGAAATACAGTCAATAGTAACAAATCCATTCTTGCTTCTGGCTGATACAAATTGAAAACAAAACAAAAAAACAAAACAAAAAACAAACAAAAAATCTTAAGATCTAAAGGAAACTATTATATTTGGATTATTACCCCGCAAACTATATTAAGATAGCCTCGAAATTTTATCTGGTATAAATCAAATGTAGATTAATATAGGATTGCAAACCGTACTATCTTTTCAGAGACATAATCCATAACGAAATCTGTAAAGGAATTTGACATTTTTTTTCGTTACGTTGTTTACAAGATAACTCATTTTAATTGCTCATTGTAGTAAAAAATAAACACATCCCATCTCCCCTCTCGCTTGTAACCAACCACTATATTACAATTTATTTGATTAATTGTTGCTTGGTCGTAGGATTGCTGAAGGGTAAGGTAATGTTTACTGACGATAATCAATTAATGAATAAGTGTTTTACTAGGTCTGTACGGTAATTGTTCAACTGTAACAACTGTGAAGGTGCAATCTTTGTTACGTTTGTCTATTTCCCGAAGAAATTCGTCGATTGATTCTGAGAGCTGTTGGCGTCTTGTAACGAACAGATGAGGAACGACCTTTTCGTTTTTCTTTTGCCCAGAATTTTTGGGGCTTTCTTATATGTGACTGCAACTGAAGAATACTCGTAGACGTTAGCTGATAAATACTTTGTTAAGTAAAGTAACTTCTTGGATGTTCTATCGCAACATCTCTCCAAAAAGTTTTCAAAAGTTTTCCGCCAGTGACGGTACTCTCTTTAATCGTTCAGAGAATTCGGACCCGTAGTTAGTTTGTATGGACAGAATATACATTCCATTATTGCGAAAGCGAATTAATCAAATAAAACTTCATAAAGCTTTTAAGTTGTTGCTATATATCTTTTTTTTTAATCCCGTGACCAATTGGGTTGGAGGGGCACTGTCTGTACTGCGGCCGCAGTAGAAGTGGTGTTTTTCTTACGGAGCCCAACCCTCTCCAGTCTGGATTTGAATTCAGAGTTTTTTTTCTTCTCCTAGACCGGTTTCCACTAAAGGTTATAGAGCCCAGTCTGTTCGGCTATCTACCCATATCTGGGAGGAGAAGAAAAGTATTTATACTTTTTCCAAGGGTATTGGCACGTAAGTGAATGTAATGGATTCGACTGGAATTCGAACTCGGCTCTCCGATTCCTCAATCCAAGTCGCTATCTATTACTCCCACCGTGCCTCTTCAGGCCAAGAGAGGTGGATTCATACCTTTTCTAACGGTATTAGCATATAAGTGAATGTAATGGATCCGACTGGAATTCGAACTCAGCTCTCCGATTCCTCAGTCCAAGCTGCTATCCATTACTCCACCGTGCCACCAAAATTGCTGTTTTACACTGATATAAATATCAGCGTTTCTGTAGTCTGAACCTTTTTGTTATAAGTGTAACGAACCCTTTCTATTTTACTTGTTTGAAAGTGTACCGGTGATGCTAAGATGTCTAGTCTCCAAATAAGCTCCACCTAGCTTATCGATGCATAGTATAGTGTGTATATAAAATTTCAAAGTACCTTGTTTACAAAACTAAACTTCCTCTTAAAGTCGAAAAGTCTTTGTACTAAGCAACTCCGTATAAATACATTAGCACAGGTAACATAGCTAAGCCATAACTGGTTTATCATAATGAAACTTTAGTGAGAAAACTTTCAGACATTAAACCGTAACTTAATGTGCTTTTTTGATCAACAAAATTGAAGTGTCAGTCATATTGAAAAAATGATACATCGCTTAATCGATTGTTTTATATGAGTTTAGTATAATTTCTCCCAGTTTTATTACTACTTGAAATAAAGTGTCTGTTAAAACCTTATTTAATAAAGGCTTTAGTATAATGTATTCGTTATAGTCCGTCTTTTACACGTTAGTCATTTCAAAGTGCCTTGTTCAGGTATCCGGCGAACACAGAATCAGTTTGTTTTTTTTTATTTAAATTTTGATGTTTTGTGGTTGTTAAGAAATGTTCCATTTTGCGAAAAAAACAATTCTTTCAAGAATGGCGATAAGTAAAATAAAAAACAAAATAAACAAAGAAAAATGATTAATTTTCTTATTTTTCCTCCTCCTACTACGAACATTCCTTTTCGATTACCACTATAACAAAAATTAGATCGCTTAGCGTCCTCCATCTATTTTTGATTTCAGTTTATCGCACGACCAAAAACCTAAAAGATATTTTCCACGCATGGATGGATATAGCCAGGATTAAAGCATTAATTAACTTAGATATTTAGACACCATAACGTAAACAACGCGCGGACGTAGTTTCGGTAAAATAATAAAACCAGTAAATCAGAATTAACGTTGACCAATTAAACGGAAGATCGAGAATCTAAAATTATGTTTAAGTTGAGCCTATCTCTACCGATATAAGCTGATGAGAATCGGAATTTAAACAGATAACCATATAGCAACAGAGAAGCAACTACATCGACTGACCAGGAACGACATATCTGACACTTACTACTCCCTGTTCTATTTAGCCCATAGCGGGAGGGGCGTAAAAGACGTGAATTCAAACTTTTATGAAGGGAATTTCTGAGAAAGCGAATGCAACGACCTCGGCTTCAATTTGAATACCGCATGCTGATCTCATTTCCACGCCAATGTCAAGTTTGATTGGGTTAGATGTAATTGCCACTCGCCGGGGAGGTGAACGTGTATGCTGTCATTAACGCTCCAAGAGCTCAACTGCAAACATGGTTCGCTATTGGCTACATCTAGGTAAACTAATCTAATATATTCTACAGGGCGTTGATCGCCATGGCTCTCCACAACTTCCTATCTTTTGTAGCTCTTAGAATATTTTTACTGTTCTACCTGTTCTGTTCTGTCATCCATTTAAGCAAACTACTTAGTATTTCCCTCTGGCCCTATGAGTGAACTTCTCTAAGTCTTCTTTCCTCATTAAGTATTTTAGGAGTTTTAACTACCTCTTTCTGATTCTAATTATAAGTGTTCTTTTTGTTTTATTTTTTCCTAAAACTTCCTCATTGTTCACATGCTTCAGCCATGTCATTCTCAACATCCTTCTTTAGAGCTAGTTCTGTTTCCTAAAGTCTCCTCGTCATCAGGTAGGAAATTGTCCAGTATCGCGTAGAAATTATATTACACAGTAATTCA
>OZ010593.1:73420596-73498096 GCA_963932145.1 Acanthosepion lycidas | reverse complement strand
ACTTTAAATCAGCTAATGTTCCTCAAATAAAGTTTCAGAAAAGAATATTTTATTTTTCAAAGATTTTTTTTAATAAAGAGAATTACATTGTGACGGCAGGTGGTTAAATATTAATCTATTAGCTTGAAATTAAAACTAAAATGAAAGCAAAGATTTTTCATTTTCAAATTTAAACTTTAAGTATCGCGAATCTGTGGAGTTGCCTAATTTGGTATATAAACCAAACCCACTTTCAATTTGTTTTGTTTTTTTATTGCTGCACCTCATCAAAGAATTTCTTTTTCTATTTGTTCTTTTATTTTATTATAGATATTAACATAATTCACTTTCTCGTGTCACACACTGAAGTGACACCCTAATATGTTTTTCATGTCTACATCTCTTAACCTTTTATATGGTTTTTTAGTGTGTTTTTCTGTCGTCAGTAATAAGGATTAGAGAGACATCTTTAAAAAGATTTATGTATAATAATTTTATCGACTCGCCTGAATAAAAATATCTGGTAAATACCGTGTCTTTTTATAACAAAGTAAAGAATTTCCAATCCCAAAATGATGCGTAAGTATTTTTTACTTAATTAATTCTATATTTTTCCCCGGGCTATCATTACGATAAGGGACGGCCGCAGTGAAATTGTCTATTTGTGTTGTACTGAAAAAGAATATGAATTCTAATAACTCCGGTATGTTGTTTTGAATCTTCCTCTCTTTTGTTTCTTCCGACTTTTCTTTAATTTTCATACTCTCTAAATAAAGTTTGCGCTGTCCTCAAACCAGAACAGTTGTTGATTTTTGTTATAGAGTATTTTCCTTGACCCAACATACGTTAAACTTCAGTGTTTACACACACACACACGCACAAGCAACGAATAGCCTCCATCTACTAATGGCGGCTTGGTAAAAATTGTTAAGCTATTCTTCCAAGTAAAAAGTTTAAGAAATTGGAATTTGAATACAAGATTTTTTTTTTTTTTTTTTTTGTTAATTGTTTCACTTCAAGTAAGGCGATAATGTCACTAAGACGCAAGGGGTTACTGAAGGCGAAGGAAAAAAAAAGTTTGCGGGATGTATGTGGATTTAAAAATTCAAAGACTTGAAATTTTATTTGTCTTTCATTTTTTTCCATCCGGGCGAAAGAAAATGTAAAAAAAAAAAAAAATAAATAAATAAACTTCGAAGTTTATGTGAATTTAAAACTTCAAAAACTGGAAATTTTATTTATTTTCTTTCAAATTTTTCTATCTGATCATCGCCGATTTAGAACATGTTTAAGATTCTTAGTTCTTGAATTTGTATTAAATTCAAAACATGTTCCCAGGCGTTCAATTGAAATGTCATCAGTAGGGGCCTAAGTCTAAAATTATTGGTTGCTAGGAGATAAAAGGGGCCCACCCACATTTACAATGCTATCGTTTAATTTTCATAAATAAACCTTTTAAACATATACATATGGAAAAAAAGGACACAATTAAATTTGTGGGAAATGTATATTTCTTAGTAATCACAGTGTACCTATTACTGGCAGTAGATGCCAAAATGTAAATAAAGAAAGACATAATTGAGTTTTATTTATTTTGATTGGTCGATATTTTTATTAGGTTGGTGCAAAAATAATGACGTAATAATGTCGTTTTTTGACATATTTTTGAACGTCAAAAAACGACATTATTACGTCATTATTTTTACACCAACCTAATAAATAGTTTACTGAACGATTTGAAAATTTGAAAATATCCCCTCACGTTGGACTTGAGTAACTAACTGATAATGCGTAGATGACTTTAATGTATTACGGTTGGTGCAAAAATAATGTCGTTTTCTCACATAGTAACATATGTGAGAAAACGACTATTTTTGCACCAACCTAATAATTATTTCTTTTATTATTAAAAAAAAGCAGTCTGTTTCTTTATGGAATTTTTATTTGATAGATGGAGGCCCACTTCCTCAGGGGCCCACATGCCATCGAAGAAGCTAACACCCTGACCAGTCCGTTATTATTATTATTATTATTATTATTATTATTATCAGAAGATTAAACTAGTTACTAAATCTGGTTGATTTATTTAAATAGAATTAAAATACTTCATTTTTTACTGCTATTCATTTTTTTTTAACAAGATTTTAATCAAGGTTACTTTATTACCCGATCCTATGTTTCTAGGGTAGAAATTGCTTCTGGGTCTAATGAAGTTTTTAAAATTCATGTTTGGAATGTTTCATTCGCTTAGATATGTAGTAACTTACTAGTAGTAAGTAAATTAGTTTTGCTTACACAAAAAGGAGTATTAATTTTATTTATTAAATGCCGTATATTGATATTTGTTAGACGGCATCTGTTTCATTTGGTACAAAAAACAATATAATATAACAACTTGTAAATTAACTTAAACGGCGAAACAAAAGACACCTTTCTACATTTATTTTTATGCGTGTCTTTGTGTATGTAACAAACATCGTGTGAACGAAAGAACAAATATTGAGAATCATGTTACTAAAAAACGTTTTTATTTGTTGTTATTTATTTCGTAATTTGAACAAGAATCATACATCTTTGTAAAATTTAGTCCTCACTCCAATTATCAGTCACGTTTAAGATTTATGGGAGACTTGTCTGAGCAGTTGACAAGTTTGTAATGTAAAGTTATTTGCATGGCCGCATAACTGCTGAAATTTGGGTTTTCCCAGCTACACGAAATGCGCTGCCTATTCGCCCCCGTCCACATAATGCATAAATAAAGCATTCCTTCCTGTGACCTCTGGGAATATCCGCGTTGCTATTTTTAAACAATTCGTTCATTCCGTTTTTAACAATTATACATCTGAAATTTTTATGCGATTTCTTTTCCTACTGTAGAGCCTCTAAAAAACAACAACACATAAAATAAAATTGCCAGTAGCAATTACCCAGCTGACTATTTTCTTTTACACTCTGTAGCATGAGATGAACAAGAAAAAAAAAATTAAAAAAAGAAATAAAAATAAAGTTTAAAAAAAAAAAAAAAAAAGAGACGTACCCGTAGGGATATAGCCAGTTGCTATGCTCTGGCATCCGTAAATGTATTCCTTTCTGTTTGTACCGAGCAGTGTCAGTTTGTTGCATTTCTTAAACGTAGTGCGCAATATATGTTTGTGTGTGGTTTTTCTTCGTTTTTTTTTTCTTTTTCTTTTTTTTTTTTAATGCTCTATTTAATTTCAGAAAACTCATTAATATTCCAAATTTTGTATACAGTGTGCGTTGAATAAATTGTCGCCATTTTATATATGTTTTAATTTCGAGTATACGCGTTGCTTGTTTTTTATTTTTTTTATTTTTAACGACTGTGAGAAAAAAGAGCACCATGACGTAATACACTTCACCAGAAATTTGGAAACGGCATGCTGTACTGCTTGACATTCGCACCGGAAGCTCCAATACGAACATTTCAGAGCGTTTGGCTGTCAATCTGAGGACAGTAGAGAAGATTCGGAATGAGTTGGATGAGTCTAATGGTGATTACGAAGGTATGGCAGCTCGGAAAACTCACAGTGATCGTTCTGATAAGAAAAGAACTCCCGAATTTGTTGGTGAGGATCTCAGACTAAACATGGAGGCCTACATCATAAGTCTTGAAGGATCAAAAGGGTGGCTACTGGAAGATCCTATGTCTGGCAACAGGACTCTACACCATGCCACACATACAGGAGAACCCAGTCATGGCTGTCAGACAATTTTGCAGCCACGCCACCGCTTACATCTAGCCACCTAACTCCCAAGACTGCAACCCCCTTGATTATTATGTGTGAGGTGCAATTGAGTGAGAGATCAACAAAACTTCATGTAACACCAAAGATGAACTGAAGGCAAGTATTATGGCAGCATTCACCATTTAAAGAAGGAAACTGTCCAGAAGAGTTGCAGGAGATTCTGAAGTAATCTGGGGGCTGTGGTTAAAGCCAATGGTGATTTTTATTAAATAAATCCACTCTTTAGTATTTCGAGATATTTTTGTGTAATTTTGGTAGATATATCTGTTAAAATAAAATGTCAGTTTTGTTTTCATTTTTGCCTCATTTAGACGACAATTTATCCATCGCAACCTGTATATGTTTTTAAAAAAAATACACTAGTTCTTTAACAGTCCACTTCGCTGACGGAAAGATGATCAAAGTTCAAAACTAAATTCTTTGTCCATTTTAAAATACTGCATTTATTAAGAGAATACATTCAATCTTTATGCGGAAGGATTCATTAAAATGACCTCAAGTAGTTGTTTCTTTCATTTTATTCGTTTTCCAGGGGTTCTTTTCAGACAGAAATTAACCCTCGCGCCATAGATTGCAATTTCAATTTAAATCAGATTGTGTGTCTCTGTACGTTTGCGTGTACACGTCTATAATTTAATTCTGTGACTTGCCTAAAAATATTTCTACATTTTTTGTTAGTAAAAAAAAACACTTATCAGTTAACTTTTTTTTCTCCGACTCAAATTATTCTATTGCCTAGCCCAGGGCAGGAGTTGTCCAGATCTTGGTGGAAATGTATTATTCTAATGCTTCTTTTCAAACTCAGTCACATTGTGTGCGAGTGCTTGTGTGTATATTAAATGGTCTTTTTAAAGAAGTTTTTAAATTGATTTCACCCTAAGCAAGGTAGTAAAGCCACTAAGGCACAAGGGGGTTACTGGACAGATAAGAGTTAGGATCAAAAACCTTATTAATGAATGCGAAGAGAAAAGAGTAATCAGGAGGACTGTAGATAGCGATTGATGTTGCATTTAATTTTTGGAGTTTAAAGTTGGCTGGAAAGCATGGAGCTGGAAGGGAGTTCCGCAAGCGAAAAGTGCAAGAGAAGAAACTGTTAGCATAGAACTTAGCGCTACATTTAGCCAACTCAACTGTAAATTGAAGAGATCTGGACGCCAGTCTAGTACTGCGCTTAAATTCAAAAAGTCTAGGTACCATAGCGAAGAGTTCACCAGAACAATTACCACGAAAGCTTTTATAAAAAAGACACAGAGAGGCAACCTTAAGACGGTGAGAAAGTGATTGAAGCCGAGCTGCCAGATCGGGACCGACAATATTGCTGATTCTTCTTTGGATATTATTAAGGAGCTCAAAGTAAGTAGCAAGAGCACCGGACCTCGTGTGGCAGTAATATTCTAAGTATGGACGAATGGTAGACTTATAGATATGTACTAGCAGGAGAGCCCGGCGTTGCCCGGGGATGTAACAGTAAGAGATAGATCAAGTATCGACCATCATAAAGACTGAAAAATAAAATTGACAAAGATTATTGTTTAAGGTTGACGGACACGCATGTCTTAATTAGTTGTTTTTTGTTTTGTTTTGTTTTGTTTTGTTTTTTTACGAATTGGTCAAACCCAAACTGAAACAAAAACATTGTTTTCAATCGTTATGAGTCTACCGATTGAATAGAATTTTATTATAAACAATTGTCTTGTAAATGGGATTTTTAAAGCATTCTGAATGTAAAAATAAAGAAAAAAAGTGTGCAAGACAATAAGAAACACTACCTGCCAAAAAAAGTGAAGTTTTGTTGAAATCGGTTGAAAAATGTAGGAAATCCGATCCCATATATAAAGGAACACACACACACACACACACACACACACACATCTGGGTTTTATAATAAGTATAACTCGATATGAGTTGTCCCCCTTTCATTCTGGCGACAGAATCGTGTTTTATCGTGTTTTCAAATTGATTTCGTGCAAAAACAATTGTGTTTTTCCTATTTTTGGCACTGTCAGAACCACCGCAAGGCAATTTTACGCAGTCCTGTGAAGTTTTGTTGAAATCTGTTGAAAAATGTAGGAAATCCGATCCAATATATAAACGTACAGACACACACACACACAATCTGCGTTTTATAATAAGTAAGATGATAAATTGTGGAGAGAAAAAATTGTCTCTCACGACACAGTGAACCAACTTTTTTAGCAGCTGACCAAGCAATGAATTCAATATATCCATTTCATGTTAGCTAGAATGCTTTCTGTTTGCTTCCGGTATGGCAACAGAAGGCACTACTCGAAGCCGCTAAGCGAATATGTTTTTTTGTGTGAATAACAATTATTAAATAAGGAGATCAATTTTCTTGTGATAGTTTTACTTTTATTTAAAGATTTCAGCAACGTTCTATTTGACATTTAACAATAGAGACAATGTATTAATAGAAATTCTAGATTACTCATGCAGAAAATAGAACAGTGCGTATTAGTGTCATTTTAAGACATATATAACATTATATAACAATAACAAAGAATGCATTTTTTTAAAAAAATCGGTCGACCGGTGTACTCCTGAAAGATAACGATTTTAAGGAAAGCAAAAATAGAAACGGGTGTAAAACTAGGATATGTCTTCTCACCGGATTTATTCATCCTATACAACCAGGCGATTTTGATAGAATTAAAAAGTCCTACCAGGATTCATAATTGGACGCTACAATCTTAACAAGATATGCATATGACCCACTGTTGATAGCAGACACGAATGAAAACTACAAAAACCCATACAGAAGGTAGTGAAGGAAAGCGAGAAGAAAGGACTAAGCATAAACTATTAGTTTGGTGCAAAAATAATATCGTTTTTTGGCGTATTTTTTAACGTCAACAAACGATATTATTTTTGCACCAACATAATACAAGAAGATAGAATGCATGATTGTTAGCAAAATGGTGAGCCCAACATGCAAATTACAAATAGGAGATACCCCCCCCCCAAAAAAAAAGAAACCAAATATAAAAATTCAAATATCTCGGAAGTGTTCTAACAGATAACTGAAAGCGCGACACTGAGATCTGAAGACACACTGGGATAGCCAAAGATGCACCCAAAAGATAAACAGAGTTAAGACACAGAAAAAAAAAAAACTTCGTTAGAAACAAAGAAAACATTGCTGAACTGTTACATGGTGTCTGTCCTCCTATATGGCAGTGAATGCTGGACAATCTCATCAAAGATGAAGAGAATTGAAACAACAGAAATGTGGTTCTACAGAAGGATGCTGAGGATATGATGGATCGAGAAAATGGAAAGCAAAAAGGAAAATTATACATAAGGAAGAGTGAGTTGAAATATCTAGGGCATATAATGAGGAAAGAGGGCTTGGAAAATCTGATACTCTCAGAATTGGCAAGAAGGACAGGGGGAAACAACGCATAACCTACCTGGCGTGCATGAGTAAATGGATAGCGGAAGAGGGCTTACGAGAAATAACAAAAATTATTTGTTAAAGCTATAAAGAAGAGGAAATTGTGGAGAGCCATGATTGCCTACGTCTTGAGGGGATACAGCGCATAAAGAAGTCTGCGTAATTAAAGTGTTTAATATCAAGAGATAGAATATTAATAACAACAAATAAAATTAACATTATTTTCATTGTTCGGACTATCATCAGCATCTTTGTTACAATATTTATCACAACGTTTCGGCCGTTGTACACTACGGCCTTCTTCAGGTGGTT
Source organism: Acanthosepion lycidas (assembly GCA_963932145.1). NCBI lineage: Eukaryota > Metazoa > Mollusca > Cephalopoda > Sepiida > Sepiidae > Acanthosepion > Acanthosepion lycidas. The sequence continues at coordinate 73,490,626 of OZ010593.1, read as the reverse complement.
GGAATTTCGAACTTAACCCTTTATTTCGCTCATTGGGGTAGACTGTTCTAGTTCTACGTGCCATGTCTAATGGATGTCAGTTATCAGTTATCCCCTATTAATTCCCCTCTCCAAGTTCTCCACCGCCTTAACCGGGTATTGAACTCACACTCTTTGGGTCCTGTCACTGGATCTAACTGGAACTAGAATAGTCTACCCCAGTGAGCGAAATAAAGGGTTCAGTTCGGCATTCCAAACACCTGAAGAAGGCCGGAGCGTACAACGACCGAAACGTTGTGATAAATATGGCAACAAAGATGAACGATGAGGATGATAGTCCTAACAATGTAAATAGTGAACATAATAACTCATTTCAGAAATATAGACAAATAAAGTTAAATGTTAAAATTATCGACTTATCGGCTTATTTGGTTTTGGTTTATTTTGTTTTACGGCATATCAACATCTCAATGGGTTATTTAATGCTGACAAGAAGGATAGGTTTTTATGAATAGAATATATATTCTTTGTAAAAAATCAGTTTGTAGAACAAGTTTCATTAACATATTTTTGTAAAGAGATTTTTGTCGAGAGTCAAATGTATTGCTGGTAATATTTTTTTCAAAAATGTATTGCTGGTAGTTTTACTATAAAAATCTATTTTTATACTTTCATAGTGTTTTGACCCCTGTTTAGGGAGTGGGTAACTATTTGTCCTTAACTGGGACCCTAACAGGTGTTACCATCCGGGGTGAGGGTGTATCTGGGAACAGCAGCAATTAAGAGGTGGTTCCACGTTCCTCAAAATATCCCGATCTTGCTGCCGGATGTAGTCTATCGTCATACCCCGGATGGTTGACTTAACAAAATTTCGCGGAAAACAACAACTAGTCATTTAATAGTAACATTGAATTTATGTAAATAGTAAATTTTACTATCAAACGAGTGGATATCATATTCGAAACGCCTGGTCGGAGAGATAATTTGAAAATTTAATTTGTTGCTACAATTCATGTTTTGTTAAAGACCAATGAAAATTAAAGTTTTTTTTTTTTTTTTTTTTTTTTGTATTTCGGAGCAGTTTACTGGTTTCCGGTAAAAGTTTAAATATAAATTGTCCAATGTCTGAGTACTTCCGGCTTTCATAAGCCGTTATCAAACAGTTTTTGGCATTTGTGCTATGACAGTTTCGTTTTTCGAATATCGCGTCCACGCGCGTCCCCATCCCCTTTATTTTATTTTATTTTTTATTTTTAAATATCGCTTCTTCGTGTCATTTCGTGTCCTAATATATTTGTTTTGATTATATGGGTAAACGCGTTTCAAACTTAATCTGAAGAAATTACCTCATTTTGTTTTTCTTCCGTCCAAGTCTTTTCACTACTGTTGGCTTACAGGTTTTTGATATTCCAATTTGCACTGATGAATAATGAGTGTTTGCACGGAGAGTCATCTAATTCTTGTAGTGTTAACATTTTTCTCTTGGTCTCGTTGTATATTCAATGTATCATATCCTTTTAAGAGGTAGGCAATCATCGCTCTACACAACTTACTTATGTAGCTCTTACTATTTTTTCTTTTTTCACTATCCATTTTATGAAAAATCTGTTGCAGATGGTCAAACGTTTTCAAGCCAAAGAGGAAACCAAATTAACAAAACCAAACCTTATGAGGAAACCAAATTACCTTCTCATTGAATTCTGAAATGAACTATAAACGACTCCTTAAATTCTAGACGCAGTTTCCTACCATGGTTCTGTCTTGGTTGGTTAACTCTAAATTTATAGTATTTACTTTCTTCGGACTATCACTCTCATCATTGTTACCATATTCTTCAGGTGGTTGGAATGTCGAACTGAACTGGGGTAGGTTAATGGATGTCAATTATCAGTTATCTCCCCTGTTAATTCACATCTCCAAGTATTTATTAACCAGATATTGAACTCTTTTGGGTTCTGTCACTGGATCTAACCAACGCCTTTATCCACTGTGACATGTGTCCTTAAGGATATCTGTGTATGGATTTCTGGGACTTATAAACTTAATGTCTTCAGGAACCACTTTTACCAGTGCTCATATTGCAATTTTTGCTGTTTTATCATTGCATTTTTTTTTACCAGAGCTCATATTGCAATTTTTGCTGTTGTCATTGCATTTTTTTTACCAGAGCTCATATTGCAATTTTTCTTTGTTATTGCTTTTCTCTGGCACTCCTTATTACTGATAACTGACATCTATTAGACATGGCACGTGGAACTAGAACAGTTTACCCCAGCGAGCGAAATAAAGGGTTCAGTTCGGCATTCCAACCACCTAAAGAAGGCCGGGGCGTACAACGGCCGAAACGTTGGGATAAATATGGCAACAAAGATGAGAATGATAGCCCGAACAATGTAAATAGTGTACAAAATACCTCATCTCAGAAATATAGACAAATTCTAAATTTATAGCAGTGAAATACGTAATTACTTTCCGAAAAGTTTAACAATTTCGGTAGCTTTTATTATTATTATGGATCGTTTAAATATTAAAATGTGTTTTTGTTTTTTTCATAACTAACAAAATATTTTCTTCCGACAGTATCCAATCGTTTCCAAGTAAAAGAAATAAAAATAATCACGGTAAAAATGTCACGGTAAAAAAAATGTCACAGGAAAAAAGAAGCAGGACAAGGTTAGCACACAGCGGACAAAATCCCAGCCTCTTATCCCAAAATTAGACAACGTCCCAACCACATAAATAAATTGAAAATTCAAGGTATTTTAATACAAATTTTAATGTCGATTTGATACTTTCTTCACATAAAGCCGGATCTTATGTGATACTCAGAGACATCCTAACTATGAAATATATCGACTATGTGACCGTAACATTGTCAGATAACGTTTTTGTTGCAAACAGAGCGGACCTATAAACTCGTGAAGTACCCGACAGAAATAAATGTCTTTATTATTATTAAATTAATTGTGACATTTTCCTAACCATAGTTGTTACATTTTTCTGTGATTTATTATCAGCCACGATCCACTCATTTGTCTGCCGGCATAATATTTAATCAAAATTTTCCATTTTCTTCAGCTTTTCTTGGTCCTTATGGCTGTGAATGTCTAAAGGTGGTGAAACGAAACGAATGGGGTGCGCAACAACCGAAAGACGTTGTTTCTATCCCACTGCCGGTTGAAATGGTCTTCATCCACCACACAGCGATGTCCCCTTGTTATAGTATTCAAACTTGCAGTGAGGAAATGAGAAAGATTCAAGACCTGCACATGATTACGCGTGGTAAGTAGCATTTGTTAAGTTTATCAAATAATAGGCATTATAAAGTTTGCTGAGATGGGCACATCGACGTAGTGTAGTGATTAACATGTTTGTCTCCCAAGATCAATTATGACTTAGTAGAGATTTCGATCTCCACGAGGTGCTCCTTACTTGCGGCCTTGGCCCACATCTAAGTTGCGCATACTAAATGATTATAAAGTCATTTGAGTTGGGAGGCAATCATAACAGTGAATGTAATTTGTCCGAAAACTGGCGTCATCGAAAGCGCTAAATCAAATCTTCACTCCGTTGAACAATAGGAGTAGATAGGTTTAGAATCCTCCTCGTTCTTTTGAACAGGAGTAGAAGTTTGCCCTTTGTTTCCTCTTTACGATTGGGTCTCCTGTTCTTTCTAAAGTCTGCTTCAGCTCTGTACTCCTAACGTCTGTACCTGAACTCTTTTTTCTTTATTCACTATCTATTTTATTTTTTCTCTCCTCCATCAATAGGAATAGATAGGTTCGCCTATCGCCCCGTTCACACTCCTCCCCTGTTTTTTACCACTGGTTTCCTTTTTAGAATTGGGTTTTCGCTTTCGTCTAAAGTCTACTTCAATTCTATACTCCAAACACTTGTCCTTTCCTACGCTAATGTAAGTTCCCTCAGTAACCCTCTAACTTGAGTAGCTCTTTGGTTTGTATTGGATAAACATTAGTAAAAAAAGAAAGAAAAAAAAAAATACTTCAGTTCACCGAAAAATAGAAACGTCGAAAATAGAATTGAAATGACTAAAATCATCATCATCATCATAATAATAATAATAATAATAATAATAAAAAAAAAAATGAATGAATGAATAAATTAAAATAAACAGACAAATAAATTAAAACAAATAAATAATTGAAATAAATAAATTAATTAAAATAAATTTAAATAAATAAATAAATAAATTAAAATAAAATATAATAAAAAATTAACTGTTTTGGGGTCAGCAGAGAAATAAGCTCCGTCAGGTCTACTTCGCCCTGAACACACTACGCATGATTCCGGTTCATAAGAGTGAAATGTTATTTGTCCGAAAGATGACTTCACCGAAGGCGTATATAATCGAATATTCACTTCGTAATAGTTTCTTTCACCGACAAATCGAAACATTGAAAATAAATACAAAATTACACCCATTTATTTGATTGTTGCTTTTTTACGATAATGAATGATAGTTGGTTTGTTTAAAAGGAATGATTTCAATGTTGAAATCAGATAAATCCAAGAAAATGATTTTCTTTCTGTCGGGCAACGTAAATGAAATGTAAATAAATACAGTGTAACCCGGATATAAGAGAGTTGTCGGGACCGGAGGGTTTCTCTTATACCCGTGTTTCTCTTATATCCGTTTTTCTCTTATATCCGGCTTTGGTCTAATTTATATACATTAACACAGGCTCTAATTTGAGACCAGATAAAATCTCTCTTATATCCGGGTTTCTCTTATATCCGGGTTACACTGTAATAAACAAATGTTTAAAATATAAATGTCAAAATAAATAAAAAGAGTAATATGAATTTTTTTTTTTTTAAAGTGAGGTTCACCCTTTACGGGGTGAGGGTTTTCACTTCAGGTAGAAGAGTACTAAAGAGTAAGAAGCACAATTTATGCAGATAGGTGGGGACGATGATGGTTAGGTAATTGTTTTTCTATCGGGTAACGAAAATAAAATATAAATAAAAAACGATTAAAATAAAAATATTAAACTAAAAATAAATTAAGTTATTTCCCGGGATCGCCAGTGGCTGCAATTCTTAACCTTAATTTAAGCTAAGTTTGAAATCTACCCAAATTCAACATGGATTTTTATTCTTAGAAAAGCAGGAAATCGAAGATAACTAAATCTGCAAAGGGGATGGAACCATAAGAACCATTTGTTTGAAAACTGGCTCCCGTCGAAAAATCAAAAGTTAGAAAATTAAAGGGAGGTAATTTTTATATCTGAATAGTGCTTTTTTTTTTTTTTTTTTTTTTTTTTTTTTTAAATGATGTATCATTTAAAAGATTTGGTATTTATAAACGAGAATTAAAAAAAAAGAAATATTTACAGTATTTACATTGATCGGACTATTGTCCTCATCTTTATTAATAAAGAGTTGGGTTCGAAATTCCAACGTATATCACCTGAAGAAGGTCGGAGCGTACAACGACCGAAACGTTGTGAATATGTGTATATCATCGACTTTTTATCCATAGAATCATCACGTAAATCTTTATTCGCGTAAATATCAATAAATGAATATCTAAATTCTTAATTTGTAGCTGTCTGCACTTAGAACTTTCCCTTTTCATAATTGCATTAATCTCATTAAAGTTTATTGTTATAATGCTTGTTAATATAATGTACAGTAGTTTCCTAAACAAATACACCTTAAAGGTAAAACGGTCGGCACCCTGTACCTAACTTCTGCTACCATCTACCTTTACAAGAGCATGATCAGGCCCAAAATAATGTTGCCATATTTGGGCGGGGGTTGCTCAGACCTCATTATCCAGCTTTGATAGAGTCCAAAAACGTCTCCGTTGGTGACGAATTATTCTCCAGCCTCTTTCCCACAGGTGTAATGTGGCAAGCCTCTTGATGCTCTATCGCTTCTTCTACAGAAAATGTTCGGACAAACTATATTCCCTGGTCCCGCCGGTTCAAACCTTCACGGTAAGAACATACCATGTCACTTACATAGAAGCAAACCACCCACATTCCCTACGTATTCCATTGGTGAAAGAGTAAGTTCCACTCTAACAGCTTCTTCCCGCGAACAACTACTCTATAGAACCGACTCCTGAGAGGACGTTTCCCCGATCACTACAATCTTAAGATGTTCGAGGCTAAAGATTAACTGTTATCTTACACTCCTATACGCATAAATTGCCTCCTATCGTAATCCTTTACTTCGAGTGGCTTCCAGGCCTTGTATATAGTGAAACTTACTATTATTAGGTTGTTGCAAAAATAATGTCTTAAAAAGGAGACATGAAATGTTTAAGTATTTAAAATGACTAGATTTTTTTTTCTTCTTACCTCTCGTTTCTTTTTTTTTTTTTCCTAATTAGGGTGATCGAAAAAACAAAACAAAAAAAAAAACAAGGAAAAGCAAAACCAAGGAAAAGCAAAACCCAGGAAAGCCGAAACAAAGAGTTATATATTCAAGTAGCAATGGATAATAATAGAAAATAGAATATATTTGTAGCCTTTTTAAAAGGACATTAGTTAAACTAAACTGACGTAGTTTTTAACGTCAAAAACGATATTATTTTTGCACCAACCTAATAAACTAATTATTAGGTTGGTGCAAAAATAATATCGTTGTAGCATCAAAGAGTATTACATTTGTTAATTGTTTATTTACTATAATGAATACAGTTTTCGCCATAAATTTATTCCTGAAATTTTCATTCTCATGTTGCTTAATATTTTGGTTTTATTCTAGGAATGTTTAAAAACATGTAAAAATGACAAAAAACAAACCATTTAAATATTATTTGCCTTATCCAAAATACCTGTGTAAATAAATTAAATATTGGAAAAAGCCTTTTGTATTAATTCTTCTCAATAATAAAGTCCTTTCTAACGGATAGGTCTCTGAAGATAGTTGTTAACGGCTAGTCCTCCGGGGCCTAGCAATTAACGCAGGCGTCTCCCAGGGGTCGTTACCTTTTTTTTTACTTTATATAAATGATCTGCCGAAGAATGTACTCGTGGTAATGGATAGCGGCTCGGATTGTGGAATCGGAGAGCCGAGTTCGAATTACGCGCCACTCCTCTAACAGCAACTGGTCAACCGTAGAAAGAAATGGCAAACTACATACGGGAAAAAATCTGCCTCGTCAGTCATGTATCAAAAGATTAATCATGTATCACGCATGGCACATAACTGAGTGAAATTCACTTACGTGCTAATACCCTTGGTAAAGATATGAATCCTCTTCTTCTAAGTTATGGGTAAATAGAAGGACAGACTGGGTTCTATAGCCTTGGGTGGCAACTGGTCTAGCGCAGAAAGAAATAGCAACCTACTGTAGGAAAAAAATTCGCCTCGTCAGTCATGTATCGAAAGAAACGTGATATGCCTAAGCGTGCATCATGCATGACACATAACTGACTGATATCTCCAAAACTTATGATGGTCAGAGATTGGCAGCTGATCTCTCATCCGTGTTAGCTCTAACTGTTGGTTACATTCACTGCCTCGAAAACCAAACTAGTTATATGCCATCGTCCCCGATCTTGTATACCATCGACTTTTCATCGATAAATTATTGTAGTGCCTTAAAAATATGTCACCAGTAGTAGTCCTGAGGGTATGAAAACAGGCGAACACTTAAGTAACTATGTATTCCCGTGATCTTTGTGAAGTGTGTATCATCAACTTTTTACACCGAAGCCAAAAAAGGGATGTGGACGCTCTCTTTCTTTCTTTCTTTCTTTCTTTCTTTCTTTCTTTCTATTCTCTCTCTCTCTCTCTCTCTCACACTCACACACATACGTCATAGTCCTGAGGGTATGAAAACAGGCGAACACTTAAGTAGCTATGTCTTCCTGTTTTGCCTCTTTATGAAGTGTGTACCATCAACTTTTAACACCGAAGTCAAAAAGGGCTGTGGATACTTTTTTCTCTCTGTGTGTCTCTCTGTCTCACCCACTCACTCACTCACTCACGTCATACTCAACAAATATAATTCATTAACAAATTTCGTTGTGAATTCCATTTAAGTATAAGGAAAAGAAACTGAAATTTTCCTGTTGTTATTTTTGTTCTGCTTTAGTTTAAGAATTTTCTTTCAGATTTGCTTTCTGGATTAAGGAGTTTCTTGTGTTCTTTCCTGTTTTAGTTTTATTTATTTATTTACGTAGGGCGGAGTCTGAATGCCGTTACAACTGACACTCACCGCCTTTCTGTTTATATTAACACGGGAATTAATAACCGGCGTTTTTTTTTTTTTTTTTCTTTTTCAGGATGGTATGATATCGGTTACAATTATCTGGTAGGCGAAGACGGGCGTGTCTACGAAGGTCGTGGCTGGAATCGAGAAGGCGCCCATACAAAAGGATTCAATCGAGATGCCGTAGCAATATCTGTAATGGGTGATTTCACGTCACGAGTGCCAAACGAAAAGGCGTTAAAAGCCGTCAAGGATCTCCTTTCATGCGCTATCGAAAACAACATAATCATTGAAAATTACCGATTATATGGACACAGGGATGTGCGAGACACTGCTTGTCCGGGAAACAGTTTTTATAAGTTGATACAATCTTGGCCCCATTATGATTTTCATAAACCAACCAAAAGGCCAATTATTGGTTAAAAGAATTAGCCATTTAAAAGTGAATGATAAAGGACATTTAACAAGATGGCAGAGAAAGAAGAAACTGAAATGATTTTAAATAATAATAATAATGAAAGATGCATAATTTTAACATGTCTGCGTTTTACTGAAAGTTTTACTATAAAATAAAGCTGATATTTTCAATAGTTACGTTGTCTTGTTTCTCAAACACTGTTCTAGTTTTCATCATAAACATCCACTTTCGTTACAAAGAAAGAGCTGAACAAAGTAATATCAGTCCTCTTATAGGCGTTAACTGTTAAGTAATCTCTTCACAGATGAAGAGGAGTCTTCAGGCAGCAGATGTGTTTCTACAGAAGGATGCTGAGAATAGCATAGACGGAGCATGTAGCAAGAAGCAAGTTTATATCTAAAAACAGAAAGACGGTTGAAATTTCTGGAACACATAAAGAAAGAGGGTGTGAAGTATTTGATACTCACGGGATATAGAAGGTAAGCAGGACACAAGCGAACGATAAGTAACCTATCTAACGAGCTTGTGTAAATATTTGACAGAACAGGTACTTGTGGTAATAAGGTGTCAAATATTGATTAAAGTTACAAAAATAGGAAATAACCATAATCGCCCACGTCCTGAAGGGATACAGCTCATAAAAGAAATTTGGCTATGTTCGACTTATTTTTTCATTATAACTTTTATTTTTATTTTCCTATATCAAATCACCAAATTTACATTTTTCTTTTAATATATCTTATCTGTAGAAAACTCAGTTTCATAACGGATATTTTGGAATTGTATTATCTTTTTCAAATTAAGCACACAGTTTTTAAGCAGTATTAATATAGTAACGAAATTTTTGTTTTAGATTGTTTTAATAATGCTTGTTAAGAGCGAAACTTTAACAAGGAAATAAATACTTAAATATCTAATTGGTTTTCACGTATTTCAACTTACATAGGTAGATTGCTTGATTGCATTTGGTTTAGAATTTCATGTCACATAATATGAAACATTTGGCGTTACATGATCTTCCTAAAAGCAATGACAACATTTGCGTGTATTATCAAAGGCTAAGCAGTGATCTGAACTATCCGATCAGGTGACCTTCGCGAGGAATTGATTCGCAAATAAGCAACCTTTACCTTTCGCTAGTCGAATTTTTTAATTAATTTTCCCTCATATTTTCTGTAGCAGCTTCGTTAGTTTGTTTATTCAATTTTTACAGTGAGTTTCACCTGTACAAAGCCCGGGAGCCACTCGAGGTTGAGGATTAGAGTAATAGGCACAGTTTATGTGGATATGTGGGGAACGTAAGGGTGAAGCCCAGATTTGAACAGGTTAAGATTGTAGTGATCGAGAAAACTTCCTCTTGAGAGTCGGTTCCACAAAGTCGTGATTCGCGGGAAGAAGCTGCTTGAGTGGAACTTTCTTCTTGCAAATAGAATACGAAGCGAATGTGGATGGTTCACAACAATATCAGTAGCATGGCGGGTCCTAGCCGGGTTGGTTAGAACTGGTGGAACTAAGGAATGTAGTTCGTCTGAGCACTTTTCATAGTAGCAGAAGAGAGGGTCCGGCTACGTTTCGTCTGCGAGAAAGGGGTTTCAGGGAGGAAAATAATTCATCACCCACAAGGACGAGGAAATGCTTTTGGGCTCTATCGAGACTCGAAAGTGAGCCCCGGGCTGCTCCTGTCCTTATATGGCAGAAGGACTCCATTTTAGGTCTGACCTGACTCTTGTAAAGCTAGAGGATAGCACGAAGAGCGATACAGGGAACCGGCTATTTTTTCTGCATCTTTAGCGATGGATCGCATGTACGAGTCTCACTTGAGGTCTGGATAGAGTTTAAGGCACTGTTGTCGCTAAAACCACGGGACCTCCCTGACGGAGCATTCATTCATCGTGACTGTTGATATTTCAGGGTTCGATCGGTGATTAGTCTGACAATATTTTGTTTGAACCTGTTGACTTTGGGCACAGAGGAAAGAGGGCGCTTATTCTGATCATTTACTCTTGTGCAAATTGCAAAGAGGACTATACAACAATTTGAGAATCGGAAAGTAAAATCATCAATCCGAGTTCGAATTCTGGCAAAGTTCGTTACATTTGCTTTCGCAGAAATACTTTTTGGGAAATGTATAAATTCATCAAGCCTCCACACTCGTTCGGTTAACGATCAATTAAATAGGACTAATCGGACTCTCTTGCCTTTAAGTGGCAACTAATCTGGGAGAAAGAAAATTAAATTTAAAGCCAATATGAAGTAGTGCAGGCTCCGTTAAGCTACAACACTAATAAATTTTGGAACTCGAGAAGTGAAAAAGAAACCGCTGTATTATTGAAGATAATAATTTCAGCAAAACCTTTTACAGATAAATTTTTCTAGAAATTATCATTGCACTTTATTTCACTGAAACTTATTGTTAAGCTGTCCTAGTTAACTGCTTATCTATCGTATATTGACAATCAGCAAAAGTACATATCAATCACCTGTATTATACAGCTATTTATACATACCACCGTTAACAATAAACCGGTTTAGTTTTGGCAAACATTGCTGAAAAGGTAGAAGCAAATATAGGACTAAGGAATTTAATTCACAGTTCATATAAGGCGCATTAGTTCTTACGTCAACAGATATTCTTCAGGTTCGGCTTGAATATAAAGATTTACAATAGAAGTTGCAGGTTAAGGACAATAACTTAGGAGATTAACGATTCGTGAATTTGGTAGCAAAGTCAATGTGAGTTCGATCCCTGTGCAGATACCCAGGACCAGCAATAACTGAAGAGTACTAAAATGAACCCAGACTTGGACAGTGGGGTGAGAAAGATCTACCACCGTCGACTTAAATTAAAATTGCAGTTTTAAATTTTCTGGAAACTACGCGAATCGACACACCTGAAGAAGGAAGATACTAGGGTCGAAACTTTTTAATAATAACAAAGATGACGGTATTATTCCGTATGTAAAGGATTTAAAATATACCGAATATATTCGAGTATAGTGAGAGTTTTTATGCTTAGTTTTTAAGCAAAAAATAAGGGTAACTTTTTTTTCTTTTTGAAGAGGTTAAAAATCGTATTAGGTTGGTGCAAAAATAATGACGTAATAATGTCGTTTTTTGACGTTAAAAAATACGTCAAAAAACGACATTATTACGTCATTATTTTTGCACCAACCTAATACATTTTCGAAAACAAAAATACGATAACTAAATCTTTGTATCAGATATTTTACGGTAAGTGGTTTTCTCACTATTTTTGGGTAGCTTTGTAGAAAAAAGCAGTATGAATACCCTTTATTTGCTATAAAATAGGCCCAGGATGATGCCCAGTACTGCAATATTTGACTACGGTACACCTACTAGTATTAATCAGAAGCTGGGGTTACATTATGCAAGAACTATATGGAAAAATGGATAGCGGCTCGAATTGAAGAATCGGAGAGCCGAGTTCGAATTCCAGTCGAATCCATTACATTCACTCAAGTGCTAATAACTCTGAGAAAGGTATGGATCCTCTTCTCTCCCCAGGTATTTGTAAATAGCAGAATAGACCGGGTTCTATAGCCTTGGGTGGCAACTGGTCTACCGCAGAAAGAAATGGCAACCGACAGCGGGGAAAAAATCTGCCTCGTCAGTCATGTATCTTTCGATACATGATCGCCTAAGCGTGTATCACGCATGGCGTATAACTGACTGATATGAAAAAGAAATCAGGTTTTTCATAAACACATTCAGGGGTCGCACTGTACACGAAGTAGGCTTATGTACGTGCTTTAATAAAATAAGCACATCTCATCTCCCCTCTCGCTTGTAAACATTTATCACAATAAAATAAAGGTTTTTCAACGCAGAAGCCGAATTAGTCAAATAAACCATAAGCTTGTACTTTGAGCTGTTAGTATATATATTACAATACGGTATTTGAAAAATAATGCTTTTTTTGTGACGGAAAATTTCGCAGTACTATTTGAATAGATGGGAAAATTTCATACAAGTTTTAACGAGTCTCTGTAATATCTCCCACACAAACTCTCCTTTTTTTTTTTTTTTTTTTTTTTTTTTTTTTTATCACGGTGACACTTGAAAAACACGTCAATATAATTTAAATATTACCAGCAAAGAATAAAAATAAAATAAGATATATTAATAATATCATTAATTATGATTAATACAATTGTAATTAATATAGGATAATATATTAAAGATTATTAAAAAAATGTAAGATTTTAAAATGAAAAATACAAAAATGAATAATATTGTTTATAAGAACAATAATAAAGGTTAAAATAAGTTTAAATTTGAAATTTAGAATTTAAAAATTAAAAATAATGCTTATAAATGGTAAATAAAAAAAATTTAAATATTAATTAAATATTAGATATTTAATATTAATAATCAGATTACTTACTATTACTACTAAAAATAATATTATTAATTGTAATAATTATTAAATGAGTGATAATAATTAGATAAAAAATAAAAAGTAAAATCTAAAGAATAAAATAAAAATAATAAAACTATAAAAATGTTGCTTGGTAAATTTGTTTAGTAACCTTATTTTGATGGGAAATTCAGCGAGGTAAATGAAAAATCTAAATATATACACGCATATTCATGCATATACCTATTTTTATACATATATTTACATACATCAAGCAAAACATACAATTACATAATGACCAATACATAAAATAATCACATATACATCTTAAATATGTACGTATATACATACACATATACATAAATATGTACACAAATTCACATATCTACACCTAAGAACATATGTATATATTTACATATATACATGTATACATTTATATATGCACATACATAATAACACACACAACACAAAAAGTTTAATAATATTATCACGCATCTACATAAATGTAACTATACATACATATAAACATATACACACCTCTATATACATAAATATATATACACACATACATATACACACATATAAAAATACACATGTACACGCACATATACATAGTTATACATAACCATATACAAATATATACATACATATATATACATATACACATAAACGAATATACACCCCCACACACATATATATAAAGAAATATAGTTTTAAGGTGTGCTATTTTTATGGGATAACGTGCTCAATATCAGAGATAGAGCGTATGGAAATAAATATACATATATTTATAAACGTGAATATTGAAGTCAATACTCAGAGGCGGCAGGCTGTTTCATGCTGGACGCAATCATCATATATATATATATATATATATATATATATATATATATATATATATTATATATTATTTATATATATATATATATATATATATATATATATATATATATGTGTGTGTGTGTAAAAATATATAGAACATAGGAAAGAACTCGTTAGGTAAATAATCCAAAGTTCTTTAGTATTTTTGTTATTATTTTTAAAAAATAGTGCTCGATACAAAAGTAGAGCATAAATATAATTATCTATTTAAAAATATGATTTCAATGATTTAAGAGTTCTCATGTTTCAAAACAAGAGCTGAAAACTTCAATATAATTATTTGAATTAAATTGAATAATTCAAATAATTATATGAAGTTTTCGGCTCTTGTTTTGAAACATGAGAACTCTTATGTAGCGTTGGAATGATATTTTTAAATAAATAATATATATATATATATATATATATACACATAAAAAATTAAATATATATGAAAACATTTACACATAAATTGTTTAACCTCAGCCCTTAATCCGATATATAAAAATTAGGCATTATCTGTTGTATTGATGATTTAAAATACCGTAGTTTCCATGGGCAAGTCTTCCAAAACATTTTGTAGGTATAATTTGTTATTTTGAATCGGTGTTTACCTTTCCATAGTCCCCCCACCACCACGTCTATCACGTTATATCGATCTAAAACTATCCCTAAAAAAACTTGTATTAAAAATAAAAGAAATCTAATTCTTTTGTAACTAGAGATGTGACCCGATGAACCAGGAAAAATATATTTTCTGGGGATGTAAATTACAGTCATGGAATCTTAAGGTTGTCTCTTTATTAATTATTTATTAGGTTGGTGCAAAAATAATCACCTAATAATGTCGTTTTTTGACGTATTTTTTAACGTCAAAAACGACATTATTACGTCATTATTTTTGCACCAACCTAATAATATTTGCTCGGCAGTTACATTGAGTTCTCTGGATCACATCATCTTTGTAATTATCCACAACGATTGCCAAACCTTTCATTGTTTTACTATATATATATATATATATATATATATATATATATATATATATATGTCCATTGGTATGTATACAAGTTTCACTGAAGACGACTGATATTTAAATAAAATGCTCAATCGCAGTACTATGTCAATGAAACTTGAAATAATAAAAGAAGTATTGCTGCCCAAATACAATATATATATATATATATATATATATATATATATATATATATATATATATATAAATAAAGTACAGCAAGAGATTTGCCTACTTTTGGATAACAAAAAGTAGGTATATTTGCGCAGCAAGAATTCATCCAAGCAGGTTTTGCTAAATTCTGCTGTCAAAGTCTGTTTATCCAATTTCGAATAAGATATTGTACATCTGGATCTACCAGATAGACAACACCCAGTTCTTGATAATGACCGATGCGAGTGAAGAACTTAAAAAAAGGAACTTCGTATACTTTATGCACAATTTTGATCTCCGATGTGCATCTTATTCGAAAAATGGAAAAACACATTATGAAATGTATCTGGGAGACCTTGGCAGCAAAATTCAGCAACACGTATATATATATATATATATATATATATATATATATATATATATATATATATATATATATATTTCATCATCGCCAATCGGACCCTGAACTACCGCCAGTCACGACGAACGGATGGCTCCTCATGCTATCTTCTACCTTTAAAAGAACTAGATCAGGTCAAAAATGGAGTACTGTTGTCATATTTAGGGAGGAGCAGACCAAACCCCACTCTCCGGCTTCGATAGAGTCCAAAAGCGCTTCCGAGTCCTGGTGGGTGACAAATTATTTCTCATCCGTATCTTACTGATGAACCGTTGCAAGCCTTTTACTGTTCTATTGCAACTTCCATAGAAAGTGCTCAGACGAACTACATTCCTTAGCTCCATCAGCGCTAACAATCCCGGCAAGGACCCGCCATGTTACTCGCATTGTAACAAATCACCCGCATTCCTTCCATATTCCATTGTATGTAATGTATAGCAATTTCTACGCAGTTCATTAGTATAAATCAAAAAGAGGGGACTGGCTATTAAAAACTGCCTTCGGGAAGAATAAAATGTATTTAAGCAATAATGGCACAACTAATGCTACTTCAATTTATGTTGTGGTGTCCTTCCTCTAAGAGTCTATGTTGGACTCTTCCGCCTACTATAAGATTAGTAGGAGAGAATGCCTTGGGGGAACAATTGAATAGGTTGTTCATTACTGTCGAACTCTCTGCCTTGAGCAGAGAAGAACCCGGACGAGGCTTTGCCGCAGGGCAAGGTTTCGTCCGGGGAGGTAGACAGTCTCCGAACCTGTTTATGCGGCTTCCAAGGAAATATTTTTGGCCGAGTCTACAGTATCGGAGAACCCACAGTAAACTCGGCCTTGTGCCACCCACATCACTCGTGGTGGTGAGGGGCTGTTATATATTAACAGTCGAATAGCTTGTTCATTACTGTCGAACTCTCTGCCTTCAGCAGAGAGGAATCCGGACGAGGCTTTGCCGAAGGGTAAAGTTTCGTCCGGGTAGGGAGACAGACACTGAACCCGTTTATGCTGGGAATTTTTTTACCCACTATAAACTCGGCCTTGTGCCACATACATCCCTCGTGGGGGGCTGTTAAATATTAACAGTCGAATAGATTGAACGCCGGTTCAACCGACACGCACTTACTGGACATGTAATACTCTTCTTTTATACATACTGTTTACTATATGATATATCTGCAACACTTGTTTTGTTATTTCTTTAACCATTTACTTGGTTACAACATTTTACTTTTTGGGGGCGATGCTAATGCGAGGAAATAAGTACAGTATTTTCCTTGCTACTCTTGTGAGATCGATATATAAAAGTGAAATTAGGGTCGGAATTAAGACATAAGCAACAGGCATTAGGGATCCTTTCATTATGGATGTGCCTATAAAAATAGATATATATTTTAGATGATGCTTTTTTGGTTTTAAAACACGAAACCCTTCACTTAGAACTTTTAATGGAGAGCTGAGTTCAAGTTCGAGTTCGAATTCCAGTTGAGCCCATTACATTCACTTACGTGCTAATACCCTTGTGGAAAGTATGTTTCCTCTTCTTCTCCTCTCAACTATGGGTAAATAGCAGAACAGACCGTTTTCTATAGCCTTGAATGGCAACTGGTCTACCGCAGAAAGAAATGGTAACCTACTGTGGGAAAAAATCTCGTCAGTCATACATTGAAAGATACATGATCGCCTAAGCGTGTATCACGCATGGGACGCATAACTGATTGAATACCTTCATATTGTTTTGTTATTGGAACTTTACCTCCAACAGAAATGTATCTAGAATGAAGGGTCTGTATTACACCGAAATTCTAGTATTCACATTCACTAGCAAAGCATCCCAACACTAATAAAACAATACCCCCCCAAAAAAAAAACAAAAAACAAAGATGATAGAGAAGGAAAATTTTGACCCTGCTCCCTACAGTTTTATCAGGGAACTAAGACTATGGCGCCCCTGGGGGCCCCACTAGTCTTGGGGTCATCAATGGTCATCAGTAGAAACTCCCTTTGGAGAGATCTCTCGCACCTCTTGTCTTTTGAGATCTGCCTTTAGTTCCACAAATGGATCGAAGAAAAATAGACTGAATACAAAATCAGAAAAATAAATAAAGACACACACACACACACACACACGCACACACACACACAAACACACACACAAACACACACACACGCACACACACAAACACGCACACACACACACACACAAACAAAGACAAACACATTTTCTTGTAATGACTTGAATCATTGTCTTTATTTAAAATTAGGTCAATGAATATCTACGCATATTGAATATTATATCTTTAGTAATCGTTTTGCATCCTTTAAGACGTCTATCAAAAAGTATCTGGACTGGTGTTATAAAAATAAAAACTATCACAAATATCAATTCGGCATTTAATCTCCTTCAAAGTAGTTCTTTTCTGAAGCCACACACTTTATCCAGCGTCATTTCAATTGATGGAAGCATTCCTGGAACTTTTTTTTTTCTTTTTTTTTTCTTTTTTTTTTGAGTAGCTACTCCGTCGCTTTCTCTTGGATTTCCTCAACTTGAAAATGTACCTTTCAAGTGGGATTTCATTTTTAGAAAGAAGGAAAAGTCGCAAGGGGCGAGATCTGGAGAATATGGTGGTTATTAGACCTGGGAAATGCTGTCATTGCCCAAACAGTGCTGTTCAAGCTATGAAGCTCTGTTGGGTAGTGAGACGACCACACTCTACACACTTTCCTTCCAAGCAATGATATAAACAATGGAAGTAAGCGAGGACGTTATGACTTAGTGTGTATGCAGAACAGCGTTCAAGGTTAATCATCTGTGCCAAGCGACTTCACTCTGTGTACTTTATCGTTAATATGGCAACAGCCCTATTCTAAGGTCGTCGATGGCTGAAAGTCTTGCTGAGTATTGGGGTGCTGCTCATTGACATTTCCACCTGGAAATAAAAAAAGACGTGATTATATTTTTAGGAAAATATTTGTGGAACTAAAAACTCAAAATACAAACAGGAAAAATTTATTCAAGGTACAAAGTACTAAAAAGAAGCTGTCACATTTTCACCAGCGAAAATGTTAAATGTAGCCGTCTCTTCTACACCAATAGTTTCATGTCTCGCACTTCTCACCTGTGGAACTCCCTACCCTTTTCCTGTTTCCCTGATAGCTATAATCTACAACTATTCAAATGTAATGTCAATCGACGTCTTCAGATAACTATCCCCTATCCTTCTCTTCATCCTTTCCTCTATCACTCCTCTTTGCACAAGCGCCAACTCTCTGTAACGAATTGCGTGCTAGTGGATTGCCGCCTTGCTTGTCATAAAACGCTTAAAAATTTATTTTCTGAACATCATTTTTTTGAATAGGGCTTCTTGGTCAAACCTACAAATGACCAGCAAACCCTCGTAAAAAAAGACAAACATTTCAGAGAGAAATAACAGTACATTTGCATTTCTACATGTATATATCAGATGTTGTATCGGAGTTAATGCAGTATAAATAAAATACTTTCACTCACATTCCCAGCGTCGTAACGTAGCTTCCCTGTGATTTTCTATAAATATTTTCATGCTAATTATTCTGATAATCTTACACATTTGATATCGAGACTTAATGAATTTAATCCATAATATAGCTTACCTGAGACATTTATATAAATATTTTCATGCTCATTATTCTGATGATCTTTCCCATTTGATATGTAGACATTATGAATTTAATCCATAATATAGCTTCCCTGTGACTTTTCTATAAATATTTTCATGCAAATTATTCTGATGATCTTTCACAAGGATATGTAGACTTTATGAATTTAATCCATAATATAGCTTCCCTGTGACTTTTCTATAAATATTTTCATGCGAATTATTCTGATGATCTTTCACATTTGATATCTAGATTTAATGAATTTAATCCATAATATAGCTTCTCTGTGAGTTTTCTAAAATATTTTCAGGCAAATTATTCTGATGATCTTTCCCATTTGATATGTAGATTTTATGAATTTAATCCATAATATAGTTTCCATGTGACTTTTCTATAAATATTTTCATGCTAATTATTCTGATGATCTTTCACATTTTATATGTAGACTTTATGAATTTAATCCATAATATAGCTTCCATGTGACTTTTCTATAAATATTTTCATGCAAATTATTCTGATGATCTTTCACAAGGATATGTAGACTTTATG
Organism: Acanthosepion lycidas; assembly: GCA_963932145.1. NCBI lineage: Eukaryota > Metazoa > Mollusca > Cephalopoda > Sepiida > Sepiidae > Acanthosepion > Acanthosepion lycidas. Next base: position 73,471,052 of record OZ010593.1, on the reverse strand, counting down.
AATTTAATCCATAATATAGCTTCCCTGTGACATTTCTACAAATATTTTCATGCAAATTATTCTGATGATCTTTCACAAGGATATGTAGACTTTATGATTTTAATCCATAATATAGCTTCCCTGTGACATTTCTATAAATACTTTCATGCGAATTATTCTGATGATCTTTCCCATTTGATATGTAGACTTTATGATTTTAATCCATAATATAGTTTCCCTGTGACATTTGTATAAATATTTTCATGCTAATTATTCTGATGATCTTTCCCATTTGATATGTAGACATTATGAATTTAATCCATAATATAGCTTCCATGTGACTTTTCTATAAATATTTTCATGCTAATTATTCTGATGATCTTTCCGATTTGATATGTAGACTTTATGAATTTAATCCATAATATAGCTTCCATGTGACTTTTCTATAAATATTTTCATGCTAATTATTCTGATGATCTTTCCCATTTGATATGTAGACTTTATGATTTTAATCCATAATATAGCTTCCCTGTGACATTTCTATAAATACTTTCATGCGAAATATTCTGATGATCTTTCCCATTTGATATGTAGACTTTATGATTTTAATCCATAATATAGTTTCCCTGTGACATTTCTATAAATATTTTCATGCTAATTATTCTGATGATCTTTCCCATTTGATATGTAGACTTTATGAATTTAATCCATAATATAGCTTCCATGTGACTTTTCTATAAATATTTTCATGGTAATTATTCTGATGATCTTTCCGATTTGATATGTAGACTTTATGAATTTAATCCATAATATAGCTTCTCTGTGACTTTTCTAAAATATTTTCAGGCAAATTATTCTGATGATCTTTCCCATTTGATATGTAGATTTTATGAATTTAATCCATAATATAGTTTCCATGTGACTTTTCTATAAATATTTTCATGCTAATTATTCTGATGATCTTTCACATTTTATATGTAGACTTTATGAATTTAATCCATAATATAGCTTCCCTGTGACATTTCTACAAATATTTTCATGGAAATTATTCTGATGATCTTTCACAAGGATATGTAGACTTTATGAATTTAATCCATAATATAGCTTCCATGTGACTTTTCTATAAATATTTTCATGCGAATTGTTCTGATGATCTTCCACAAGGATATGTAGACTTTATGAATTTAATCCATAATATAGCTTCCATGTGACTTTTCTATAAATATTTTCATGCAAATTATTCTGATGATCTTTCACAAGGATATGTAGACTTTATGAATTTAATCCATAATATAGCTTCCATGTGACTTTCTATAAATATTTTCATGCGAATTATTCTGATGATCTTTCACATTTGATATCTAGATTTAATGAATTTAATCCATAATATAGCTTCTCTGTGAGTTTTCTAAAATATTTTCAGGCAAATTATTCTGATGATCTTTCCCATTTGATATGAAGATTTTATGAATTTAATCCATAATATAGTTTCCATGTGACATTTCTATAAATATTTTCATGCAAATTATTCTGATGATCTTTCCCATTTGATATGTAGACTTTATGATTTTAATCCATAATATAGCTTCCCTGTGACATTTCTATAAATACTTTCATGCGAATTATTCTGATGATCTTTCCGATTTGATATGTAGACTTTATGAATTTAATCCATAATATAGTTTCCCTGTGACATTTCTATAAATATTTTCATGCTAATTATTCTGATGATCTTTCCCATTTGATATGTAGACTTTATGAATTTAATCCATAATATAGCTTCCATGTGACTTTTCTATAAATATTTTCATGGTAATTATTCTGATGATCTTTCCGATTTGATATGTAGACTTTATGAATTTAATCCATAATATAGCTTCTCTGTGACTTTTCTAAAATATTTTCAGGCAAATTATTCTGATGATCTTTCCCATTTGATATGTAGATTTTATGAATTTAATCCATAATATAGTTTCCATGTGACTTTTCTATAAATATTTTCATGCTAATTATTCTGATGATCTTTCACATTTTATATGTAGACTTTATGAATTTAATCCATAATATAGCTTCCCTGTGACATTTCTACAAATATTTTCATGGAAATTATTCTGATGATCTTTCACAAGGATATGTAGACTTTATGAATTTAATCCATAATATAGCTTCCATGTGACTTTTCTATAAATATTTTCATGCGAATTGTTCTGATGATCTTCCACAAGGATATGTAGACTTTATGAATTTAATCCATAATATAGCTTCCATGTGACTTTTCTATAAATATTTTCATGCAAATTATTCTGATGATCTTTCACAAGGATATGTAGATTTTATGAATTTAATCCATAATATAGCTTCCATGTGACTTTCTATAAATATTTTCATGCGAATTATTCTGATGATCTTTCACATTTGATATCTAGATTTAATGAATTTAATCCATAATATAGCTTCTCTGTGAGTTTTCTAAAATATTTTCAGGCAAATTATTCTGATGATCTTTCCCATTTGATATGAAGATTTTATGAATTTAATCCATAATATAGTTTCCATGTGACATTTCTATAAATATTTTCATGCAAATTATTCTGATGATCTTTCCCATTTGATATGTAGACTTTATGATTTTAATCCATAATATAGCTTCCCTGTGACATTTCTATAAATACTTTCATGCGAATTATTCTGATGATCTTTCCCATTTGATATGTAGACTTTATGATTTTAATCCATAATATAGTTTCCCTGTGACTTTTCTATAAATATTTTCATGCTAATTATTCTGATGATCTTTCCCATTTGATATGTAGACTTTATGAATTTAATCCATAATATAGCTTCCATGTGACTTTTCTATAAATATTTTCATGCTAATTATTCTGATGATCTTTCCGATTTGATATGTAGACTTTATGAATTTAATCCATAATATAGCTTCCATGTGACTTTTCTATAAATATTTTCATGCTAAATATTCTGATGATCTTTCCCATTTGATATGTAGACTTTATGATTTTAATCCATAATATAGCTTCCCTGTGACATTTCTATAAATACTTTCATGCGAATTATTCTGATGATCTTTCCCATTTGATATGTAGACTTTATGATTTTAATCCATAATATAGTTTCCCTGTGACTTTTCTATAAATATTTTCATGCTAATTATTCTGATGATCTTTCCCATTTGATATGTAGACTTTATGAATTTAATCCATAATATAGCTTCCATGTGACTTTTCTATAAATATTTTCATGGTAATTATTCTGATGATCTTTCCGATTTGATATGTAGACTTTATGAATTTAATCCATAATATAGCTTCCATGTGACTTTTCTATAAATATTTTCATGCAAATTATTCTGATGATCTTTCCCATTTGATATGTAGATTTTATGAATTTAATCCATAATATAGTTTCCATGTGACTTTTCTATAAATATTTTCATGCAAATTATTCTGATGATCTTTCTCATTTTATATGTAGACTTTATGATTTTAATCCATAATATAGCTTCCCTGTGACATTTCTATAAATACTTTCATGCGAATTATTCTGATGATCTTTCCCATTTGATATGTAGACTTTATGATTTTAATCCATAATATAGTTTCCCTGTGACTTTTCTATAAATATTTTCATGCAAATTATTCTGATGATCTTTCCCATTTGATATGTAGACTTTATGAATTTAATCCATAATATAGCTTCCATGTGACTTTTCTATAAATATTTTCATGCAAATTATTCTGATGATCTTTCACATTTTATATGTAGACTTTATGAATTTAATCCATAATATATCTTTCCTGTGACTTTTCTATAAATACTTTCATGCGAATTATTCTGATGATGTTTCCCATTTGATATGTAGACTTTATGATTTTAATCCATAATATAGTTTCCCTGTGACTTTTCTATAAATATTTTCATGGAAATTATTCTGATTATGTTTCCCATTTGATATGTAGACTTTATGAATTTAATCCATAATATAGCTTCCATGTGACTTTTCTATAAATATTTTCATGCAAATTATTCTGATGATCTTTCACATTTGATATCTAGATTTTAGGAATTTAATCCATAATATAGCTACTCTGTCACTTTTCTAAAATATTTTCATGCGAATTATTCTGATGATCTTTCCAATTTGATATGTAGACTTTATGATTTTAATCAATAATATAGATTCCCTGTGACATTTCTATAAATAATTTAGTGTTAATTATTCTGATGTTCTTTCCTATTTGATATCTAGACTTTATGAATTTAATCCATAATATAGCTTCCCTGTGACTTTTTTATAAATATTTTCATGCAAATTATTCTGTTGATCTTTCCCATTTGATATGTAGACTTTATGATTAATCCATAATATAGATTCCATGTGACATTTCTATAAATATTTTCAGGCAAATTATTCTGATAACCTGTAATATTTGATATCTAGACTTTATGAATTTAATCCATAATATAGCTCCCCTGTGACTTTTCTATAAATATTTTCATGCTAATTATTCTGATGATATTTCCCAATTGATAAGTAGATTTTATGAATATAATCCATAATATAGATTCCATGTGACATTTCTATAAATATTTTCATGCTAATTATTATGATGACCTTGACTCTTTGATATCTAGTCTTTATGAATTTAATACATAATATAGTTTCCTTGTGACTTTTCTATATATGTTTTCATGTGAATTATTCTGATGACCTTTCCCATTTGATATCTAGACTTTATAAATTTAAACCAAAATATAGCTTCCCTGTGACTTTTCTATATATATTTTCATGCTAATTATTCTGATGATCTTTCCCATTTGATATCTAGACTTTATGAATTTAATCCATGATATAGCTTCCCTCTGCCTTTTCTATAAATATTTTCATGCTAATTATTCTTATGATCTTTGCTATTTGATATCTAGACTTTATGAATTTAATCCATAATATAGCTTCCCACTTCCTTTTCTATAAATATTTTCATGCTAATTATTCCGATGATCTTACCCATTTGATATCTAGACTTTTTAAATTTAATCCATAATATAGCTTCCTTGCGACTTTTCTATAAATATTTTCATCCTAATTATTCTGATGATCTTTCCAATTTGATATCTAGACCTTATGAATTTAATCCATAATATAGCTTCCCTGCGAGTTTTCTATAAATACTTTCATGCTAATTATTCTGATGACCTTTCCCATTTGATATCTAGACTTTATGAATTTAATCCATAATATAGCTTCCATGCGACTTTCTATAAATATTTTCATGCTAATTATTCTGATGATCTGTCCCATTTCATATCTAGACTTTATGAATTTAATCCATAATATAGCTTCCTTGTGACTTTTCTATCAATATTTTCATTCTAATTATTCTGATGACCTTTCCTATCTGATATCTAGACTTTATGAATTTAATCCATAATATAGCTTCCCTGTGACTTTTCTATAAATATTTTCATGCAAATTTTTCTGATGATCTTACACATTTGATATCTAGACTTTATAAATTTAATCCATAATATAGCTTCCCTGTGACTTTTCTATAATTTTTTCATGCTAATTATTCCGATGATCTTACCCATTTGATATCTAGACTTTATAAATTTAATCCATAATATAGCTTCCCTGCGACTTTTCCATAAATATTTTCATGCTAATTATTCTTATGATCTTTCCCATTTCATATCTAGACTTTATGTATTTAAATCATAATATAGATTCCCTGTGACTCTACTATAAATATTTTCATGCTAATTATTCTGATGATCTTTCCCATTTGATATCTAGACTTTATGAAATTTAATCCATAATATAGCTTCCCTGTGACTTTTCTATAAATATTTTCATTCTAATTATTCTGATGATCTTTCCCATTTGATATCTAGACTTTATAAATTTAATTCATAATATAGCTTGCCTGTGACTTTTCTATAAACATTTTCATGCTAATTAATCTGATGTTCTTTTCCATTTGATATCTAGACTTTATGAATTTAATCCATAATATAGCTTCCCTCTGCCTTTTCTATAAATATTTTCATGCTAATTATTCCGATGATCTTACCCATTTGATATCTAGACTTTTTAAATTTAATCCATAATATAGCTTCCTTGAGACTTTTCTATAAATATTTTCATTTTAATTATTCTTTTGATCTTTCCTATCTGATATCTAGACTTTATGAATTTAATCCATAATATAGCTTCCCTGTGACTTTTCTATAATTTTTTCATGCTAATTATTCTGATGATCTTAACCATTTGATATCTAAACTTTTTAAATTTAATCCATAATATAGCTTCCCTGTGACTTTCTATAATTTTTTCATGCTAATTATTCCGATGATCTTTCCCATTTCATATCTAGAATTTATGAATTTAAATCATAATATAGCTTCCCTGTGACTGTTCTATAAATATTTGCATGCTAATTATTCTGATGTCCTTTCCCATTTGATATCTAGACTTTATGAATTTAATCCATAATATAGCTACTCTGTCACTTTTCTAAAATATTTTCATGCTAATTATTCTGATGATCTTTCCAATTTGATATGTAGACTTTATGATTTTAATCAATAATATAGATTCCCTGTGACATTTCTATAAATAATTTAGTGTTAATTATTCTGATGTTCTTTCCTATTTGATATCTAGACTTTCTGATTTTAATCCATAATATAGCTTCCATGTGACATTTCTATAAATATTTTCAGGCAAATTATTCTGATAACCTGTAAGATTTGATATCTAGACTTTATGAATTTAATCCATAATATAGCTCCCCTGTGACTTTTCTATAAATATTTTCATGCTAATTATTCTGATGATATTTCCCAATTGATAAGTAGATTTTATGAATATAATCCATAATATAGATTCCATGTGACATTTCTATAAATATTTTCATGCTAATTATTATGATGACCTTTACTCTTTGATATCTAGTCTTTATGAATTTAATACATAATATAGTTTCTTTGTGACTTTTCTATATATATTTTCATGTGAATTATTCTGATGACCTTTCCCATTTGATATCTAGACTTTATGAATTTAAACCAAAATATAGCTTCCCTGTGACTTTTCTATATATATTTTCATGCTAATTATTCTGATGATCTTACCCATTTGAAATCTAGATTTTATGAATATAATTCATAATATAGCTTCCCTGCAACTTTTTTATAAATATTTTCATGCTAATTATTCTGATGATCTTTTCCATTTGGTATCTAGACATTATGTATTTAATCTATAATATAGCTTCCCAGTGACTTTTCTATAAATATTTTCATGCTAATTATTCTGATGATATTTCCTATTTGATATCTAGACTTTATGATTTTAATCCATAATATAGCTTCCCCCTGCCTTTTCTATAAATATTTTCATGCTAATTATTCTTATGATCTTTGCTATTTGATATATAGACTTTATGAATTTAATAAATAATATAGCTTCCCACTTCCTTTTCTATAAATATTTTCATGCTAATTATTCCGATGATCTTACCCATTTGATATCTAGACTTTTTAAATTTAATCCATAATATAGCTTCCTTGCGACTTTTCTATAAATATTTTCATCCTAATTATTCTGATGATCTTTCCAATTTGATATCTAGACCTTATGAATTTAATCCATAATATAGCTTCCCTGCGAGTTTTCTATAAATATTTTCATGCTAATTATTCTGATGACCTTTCCCATTTGATATCTAGACTTTATGAATTTAATCCATAATATAGCTTCCATGCGACTTTCTATAAATATTTTCATGCTAATTATTCTGATGATCTGTCCCATTTCATATCTAGACTTTATGAATTTAATCCATAATATAGCTTCCTTGTGACTTTTCTATCAATATTTTCATTCTAATTATTCTGATGATCTTTCCTATCCCGATATCTAGACTTTATGAATTTAATCCATAATATAGCTTCCCTGTGACTTTTCTATAAATATTTTCATGCAAATTTTTCTGATGATCTTACACATTTGATATCTAGACTTTATAAATTTAATCCATAATATAGCTTCCCTGTGACATTTCTATAATTTTTTCATGCTAATTATTCCGATGATCTTACCCATTTGATATCTAGACTTTATAAATTTAATCCATAATATAGCTTCCCTGCGACTTTTCCATAAATATTTTCATGCTAATTATTCTTATGATCTTTCCCATTTCATATCTAGACTTTATGTATTTAAATCATAATATAGATTCCCTGTGACTCTTCTATAAATATTTTCATGCTAATTATTCTGATGATCTTTCCCATTTGATGTCTAGACTTTATGAAATTTAATCCATAATATAGCTTCCCTGTGACTTTTCTATAAATATTTTCATTCTAATTATTCTGATGATCTTACCCATTTGATATCTAGACTTTATAAATTTAATTCATAATATAGCTTGCCTGTGACTTTTCTATAAACATTTTCATGCTAATTATTCTAATGTTCTTTTCCATTTGATATCTAGACTTTATGAATTTAATCCATAATATAGCTTCCCTGTGACTTTTCTATAAATATTTTCATGCTAATTATTCTGATGATCTTACACATTTGATATCTAGATTTTATGAATTTAATCCGTAATATAACTTCCCTGCGACTTTTCTATAAATACTTTCATGCTAATTATTCTGATGATCTTTCCCATTTCAAATCTAGACTTTATGAATTTAATCCATAATATAGCTTCCCAGTGATTTTCTATAAATATTTTCATGCTAATTATTCGGATGATTTTTCCTATTTGATATCTAGATTTTATGAATTTAATCCATAATATAGCTTCACTCTGCCTTTTCTATAAATATTTTCATGCTAATTATTCTGATGATCTTACCCATTTGATATCTAGACTTTTTAAATTTAATCCATAATATAGCTTCCTTGTGACTTTTCTATAAATATTTTCATTTTAATTATTCTGATGATCTTTCCTATCTGATATCTAGACTTTATGAATTTAATCCATAATATAGCTTCCCTGTGACTTTTCTATAATTTTTTCATGCTAATTATTCCGATGATCTTAACCATTTGATATCTAGACTTTTTAAATTTAATCCATAATAGAGCTTCCTTGCGATTTTTCTATAAATATTTTCATGCAAATTTTTCTGATGATCTTACACATTTGATATCTAGACTTTATAAATTTAATCCATAATATAGCTTCCCTGTGACTTTTCTATAATTTTTTCATGCTAATTATTCCGATGATCTTTCCCATTTCATATCTAGACTTTATGAATTTAAATCATAATATAGCTTCCCTGTGACTGTTCTATAAATATTTGCATGCTAATTATTCTGATGTCCTTTCCCATTTGATATCTAGACTTTATGAATTTAATCCATAATATAGCTTCCCTGTGACTTTTTTATAAATATTTTCATGCTAATTATTCTGATGATCTTATACATTTGAAATCTAGATTTTATGAATTTAATCCGTAATATAGCTTCCCTGCAACTTTTCTATAAATATTTTCATGCTAATCAATCTGATGATCTTTCCCATTTCATATCTAGACTTTATGAATTTAATCTATAATATAGCTTCCCTCAGCCTTTTCTCTAAATATTTTCATGCTAATTATTCTTTGAACTTTCCTATTTGATATCTACACTTTATGAATTTAATCCATAATATAGCTTGCCTGTGACGTTTCTATAAATATTTTCATGCTAATTGTTCAGATGATCTTACACATTTGATATCTAGATTTTATAAATTTAATCCATAATATAGCTTCCCTGTGACATTTCTATAATTTTTTCGTGCTAATTATTCCAATGATCTTACCCATTTGATATCTAGTCTTTATGAATTTATTCCATAATAGAGCTTCCCTGTGACTTTCTATAAATATTTTCATTTTAATTATTCTGTTGATCTTACCCCTTTGATATCTAGATTTTATGATTTTAATCCATAATATAGCTTCCCTGCGACTTTTCTATAAATATTTTCATGGTAATTATACTGATGATCTTTTCCATTTGATATCTAGACTTTATGAATTTAACCCATAATATAGCTTCCCTGTGACTTTTCTATAAATATTTTCATGCTAATTATTCTGATGATCTTTCCTATTTGATATCTAGATTTTAAGAATTTAATCCATAATATAGCTTCCCTGTGACTTTTCTATAAATATTTTCATGCTAATTATTCTTATGATCTTTCTTATTTGATATCTAGACTTTATGAATTTAATCCATAATATAGCTTCCCTCTGCCTTTTCTATAAATATTTTTGTGCTAATTATTCCGATGATCTTATCCATTTGATATCTAGACTTTTTAAATTTAATCCATAATATAGCTTCCTTGCGACTTTCTATAAATATTTTCATTCTAATTATTCTGATGATCTTTCCTATTTGATACCTAGAATTTATGAATTTAATCCATAATATAGCTTCCCTGTGACTTTTCTATAAATATTTTCATGCAAATTTTTCTGATGATCTTACACATTTGATATCTAGACTTTATAAATTTAATCCATAGTATAGCTTCCCTGCGACTTTTCCATAAATATTTTCATGCTAATTATTCTTATGATCTTTCCCATTTCATATCTAGACTTTATGAATTTAAATCATAATATAGATTCCCTGTGACTTTTCTATAAATATTTTCATGCTAATTATTCTGATGATCTTTCCCATTTGATATCTAGACTTTATGAGTTTAATCCATAATATAGCTTCCCTGTGACTTTTCTATAAATATTTTCATTCTAATTATTCTGATGATCTTTCCCATTTGATATCTAGACTTTATGAATTTAATTCATAATATAGCTTCCCTGTGACTTTTCTATAAACATTTTCATGCTAATTATTCTGATGTTCTTTTCCATTTGATATCTAGACTTTATGAATTTAATCCATAATATAGATTCCCTGTGACTTTTCTATAAATATTTTCATGCTAATTATTCTGATGATCTTACACATTTGATATCTAGATTTTATGAATTTAATCCGTAATATAACTTCCCTGCGACTTTTCTATAAATACTTTCATGCTAATTATTCTGATGATCTTTCCCATTTCAAATCTAGACTTTATGAATTTAATCCATAATATAGCTTCACTGGGACTTTTCTATAAATATTTTCATGTTAATTATTCTGATGATTTGTCCTATTTGATATCTAGTCTTTATGAATTTAATCCATAATATAGCTTCCCTCTGCCTTTTCTATAAATATTTTCATGCTAATTATTCCGATGATCTTACCCATTTGATATCTAGACTTTTTAAATTTAATCCATAATATAGCTTCCTTGTGACTTTTCTATAAATATTTTCATTTTAATTATTCTGATGATCTTTCCTATCTGATATCTAGACTTTATGAATTTAATCCATAATATAGCTTCCCTGTGACTGTTCTATAATTTTTTCATGCTAATTATTCCGATGATCTTAACCATTTGATATCTAGACTTTTTAAATTTAATCCATAATATATCTTCCTTGCGACTTTACTATAAATATTTTCATGCAAATTTTTCTGATTATCTTACACATTTGATATCTAGACTTTATAAATTTAATCCATAATATAGCTTCCCTGTGACTTTTCTATAATTTTTTCATGCTAATTATTCCGATGATCTTTCCTATATCATATCTAGACTTTATGAATTTAAATCATAATATAGCTTCCCTGTCACTTTTCTATAAATATTTTCATGCTAATTATTCTGATGATCTTTCCCATTTGATATCTAGACTTTATGAATTTAATCCATAATATAGCTTCCCTGTGACTTTCTATAAATATTTTCATGCTAATTATTCTGATGATCTTACACATTTGAAATCTAGATTTTATGAATTTAATCCGTAATATAGCTTCCCTGCATCTTTTCTATAAATATTTTCATGCTAATCAATCTGATGATCTTTCCCATTTCATATCTAGACTTTATAAATTTAATCTATAATATAGCTTCCCTCTGCCTTTTCTCTAAATATTTTCATGCTAATTATTCTTTGAACTTTCCCATTTGATATCTACACTTTATGAATTTAATCCATAATATAGCTTCCCTGTGACTTTTCTATAAATATTTTCATGCTAATTCTTCTGATGATCTTTCCTATTTGATATCTAGATTTTATGAATTTAATCCATAATATAGCTTCCCTGTGACTTTTCTATAAATATTTTCATTTAAACTATTTTGATGATCTTACCCATTTGATATCTACATTTTATGAATTTAATCCATAATATAGCTTCCTTGCAACTTTCTATAAATATTTTCATTCTAATTATTCTGATGATCTTTCCCATTTCATATCTAGACTTTATGAATTTAATCCATAATATAGCTTCCCTGTGACTTTTCTATAAATATTTTCATGCAAATTTTCTGATTATCTTACATATTTGATATGAAGACTTTATAAATTTAATCTATAGTATAGTTTCCCTGTGAGTTTTCTATAAATATTTTCATTTTAATTATTCTGATGATCTTTCCTATCTGATATCTAGACTTTATGAATTTAATCCATAATATAGCTTCCCTGTGACTTTTCTATAATTTTTTCATGCTAATTATTCCGATGATCTTAACCATTTGATATCTAGACTTTTTAAATTTAATCCATAATAGAGCTTCCTTGCGATTTTTCTATAAATATTTTCATGCAAATTTTTCTGATGATCTTACACATTTGATATCTAGACTTTATAAATTTAATCCATAATATAGCTTCCCTGTGACTTTTCTATAATTTTTTCATGCTAATTATTCCGATGATCTTTCCCATTTCATATCTAGACTTTATGAATTTAAATCATAATATAGCTTCCCTGTGACTGTTCTATAAATATTTGCATGCTAATTATTCTGATGTCCTTTCCCATTTGATATCTAGACTTTATGAATTTAATCCATAATATAGCTTCCCTGTGACTTTTTTATAAATATTTTCATGCTAATTATTCTGATGATCTTATACATTTGAAATCTAGATTTTATGAATTTAATCCGTAATATAGCTTCCCTGCAACTTTTCTATAAATATTTTCATGCTAATCAATCTGATGATCTTTCCCATTTCATATCTAGACTTTATGAATTTAATCTATAATATAGCTTCCCTCAGCCTTTTCTCTAAATATTTTCATGCTAATTATTCTTTGAACTTTCCTATTTGATATCTACACTTTATGAATTTAATCCATAATATAGCTTGCCTGTGACGTTTCTATAAATATTTTCATGCTAATTGTTCAGATGATCTTACACATTTGATATCTAGATTTTATAAATTTAATCCATAATATAGCTTCCCTGTGACATTTCTATAATTTTTTCGTGCTAATTATTCCAATGATCTTACCCATTTGATATCTAGTCTTTATGAATTTATTCCATAATAGAGCTTCCCTGTGACTTTCTATAAATATTTTCATTTTAATTATTCTGTTGATCTTACCCCTTTGATATCTAGATTTTATGATTTTAATCCATAATATAGCTTCCCTGCGACTTTTCTATAAATATTTTCATGGTAATTATACTGATGATCTTTTCCATTTGATATCTAGACTTTATGAATTTAACCCATAATATAGCTTCCCTGTGACTTTTCTATAAATATTTTCATGCTAATTATTCTGATGATCTTTCCTATTTGATATCTAGATTTTAAGAATTTAATCCATAATATAGCTTCCCTGTGACTTTTCTATAAATATTTTCATGCTAATTATTCTTATGATCTTTCTTATTTGATATCTAGACTTTATGAATTTAATCCATAATATAGCTTCCCTCTGCCTTTTCTATAAATATTTTTGTGCTAATTATTCCGATGATCTTATCCATTTGATATCTAGACTTTTTAAATTTAATCCATAATATAGCTTCCTTGCGACTTTCTATAAATATTTTCATTCTAATTATTCTGATGATCTTTCCTATTTGATATCTAGAATTTATGAATTTAATCCATAATATAGCTTCCCTGTGACTTTTCTATAAATATTTTCATGCAAATTTTTCTGATGATCTTACACATTTGATATCTAGACTTTATAAATTTAATCCATAGTATAGCTTCCCTGCGACTTTTCCATAAATATTTTCATGCTAATTATTCTTATGATCTTTCCCATTTCATATCTAGACTTTATGAATTTAAATCATAATATAGATTCCCTGTGACTTTTCTATAAATATTTTCATGCTAATTATTCTGATGATCTTTCCCATTTGATATCTAGACTTTATGAGTTTAATCCATAATATAGCTTCCCTGTGACTTTTCTATAAATATTTTCATTCTAATTATTCTGATGATCTTTCCCATTTGATATCTAGACTTTATGAATTTAATTCATAATATAGCTTCCCTGTGACTTTTCTATAAACATTTTCATGCTAATTATTCTGATGTTCTTTTCCATTTGATATCTAGACTTTATGAATTTAATCCATAATATAGATTCCCTGTGACTTTTCTATAAATATTTTCATGCTAATTATTCTGATGATCTTACACATTTGATATCTAGATTTTATGAATTTAATCCGTAATATAACTTCCCTGCGACTTTTCTATAAATACTTTCATGCTAATTATTCTGATGATCTTTCCCATTTCAAATCTAGACTTTATGAATTTAATCCATAATATAGCTTCACTGGGACTTTTCTATAAATATTTTCATGTTAATTATTCTGATGATTTGTCCTATTTGATATCTAGTCTTTATGAATTTAATCCATAATATAGCTTCCCTCTGCCTTTTCTATAAATATTTTCATGCTAATTATTCCGATGATCTTACCCATTTGATATCTAGACTTTTTAAATTTAATCCATAATATAGCTTCCTTGTGACTTTTCTATAAATATTTTCATTTTAATTATTCTGATGATCTTTCCTATCTGATATCTAGACTTTATGAATTTAATCCATAATATAGCTTCCCTGTGACTGTTCTATGATTTTTTCATGCTAATTATTCCGATGATCTTAACCATTTGATATCTAGACTTTTTAAATTTAATCCATAATATATCTTCCTTGCGACTTTACTATAAATATTTTCATGCAAATTTTTCTGATTATCTTACACATTTGATATCTAGACTTTATAAATTTAATCCATAATATAGCTTCCCTGTGACTTTTCTATAATTTTTTCATGCTAATTATTCCGATGATCTTTCCTATATCATATCTAGACTTTATGAATTTAAATCATAATATAGCTTCCCTGTCACTTTTCTATAAATATTTTCATGCTAATTATTCTGATGATCTTTCCCATTTGATATCTAGACTTTATGAATTTAATCCATAATATAGCTTCCCTGTGACTTTCTATAAATATTTTCATGCTAATTATTCTGATGATCTTACACATTTGAAATCTAGATTTTATGAATTTAATCCGTAATATAGCTTCCCTGCATCTTTTCTATAAATATTTTCATGCTAATCAATCTGATGATCTTTCCCATTTCATATCTAGACTTTATAAATTTAATCTATAATATAGCTTCCCTCTGCCTTTTCTCTAAATATTTTCATGCTAATTATTCTTTGAACTTTCCCATTTGATATCTACACTTTATGAATTTAATCCATAATATAGCTTCCCTGTGACTTTTCTATAAATATTTTCATGCTAATTCTTCTGATGATCTTTCCTATTTGATATCTAGATTTTATGAATTTAATCCATAATATAGCTTCCCTGTGACTTTTCTATAAATATTTTCATTTAAACTATTTTGATGATCTTACCCATTTGATATCTACATTTTATGAATTTAATCCATAATATAGCTTCCTTGCAACTTTCTATAAATATTTTCATTCTAATTATTCTGATGATCTTTCCCATTTCATATCTAGACTTTATGAATTTAATCCATAATATAGCTTCCCTGTGACTTTTCTATAAATATTTTCATGCAAATTTTCTGATTATCTTACACATTTGATATGAAGACTTTATAAATTTAATCTATAGTATAGTTTCCCTGTGAGTTTTCTATAAATATTTTCATGCTAATTATTCTGATGATGTTTCCCATTTGATATCTAGACTTTATAAATTTAATCCATAATATAGCTTCCCTGTGACTTTTCTATAAATATTTTCATGCAAACTATTTTGACGATCTTACACATTTGATATCAAGATTTTATGAATTTAATCCATAATATAGCTTCCCTCTGCCTTTTTTACAAATATTTTCATACTAATTATTCCGATGATCTTACCCATTTGATATCTAGACTTTATAAATTTAATCCATAATATAGCTTCCCTGTGACTTTTCTATATATATTTTCATGCTAATTGTTCTGATGATCTTACACATTTCATATCTAGACTTTATGAATTTAATCCATAATATAGCTTACCTGTGACTTTTCTATAAATATTTTCATGCTAATTGTTCTGATGATGTTACACATTTCATATCTAGACTTTATGAATTTAATCCATAATATAGCTTGCCTGTGACTTTTCTATAAATATTTTCATGCTAATTGTTCTGATGATATTACACATTTCATATCTAGACTTTATGAATTTAATCCATAATATAGCTTGCCTGTGACTTTTCTATAAATATTTTCATGCTAATTGTTCTGATGATATTACACATTTCATATCTAGACTTTATGAATTTAATCCATAATATAGCTTACCTGTGACTTTTCTATAAATATTTTCATGCTAATTGTTCTGATGATATTACACATTTCATATCTAGACTTTATGAATTTAATCCATAATATAGCTTACCTGTGACTTTTCTATAAATATTTTCATGCTAATTGTTCTGATGATATTACACATTTCATATCTAGACTTTATGAATTTAATCCATAATATAGCTTGCCTGTGACTTTTCTATAAATATTTTCATGCTAATTGTTCTGATGATATTACACATTTCATATCTAGACTTTATGAATTTAATCCATAATATAGCTTACCTGTGACTTTTCTATAAATATTTTCATGCAAACTATTTTGACGATCTTACACATTTGATATCAAGATTTTATGAATTTAATCCATAATATAGCTTCCCTCTGCCTTTTTTACAAATATTTTCATACTAATTATTCCGATGATCTTACCCATTTGATATCTAGACTTTATAAATTTAATCCATAATATAGCTTCCCTGTGACTTTTCTATAAATATTTTCATGCTAATTGTTCTGATGATCTTACACATTTCATATCTAGACTTTATGAATTTAATCCATAATATAGCTTACCTGTGACTTTTCTATAAATATTTTCATGCTAATTGTTCTGATGATGTTACACATTTCATATCTAGACTTTATGAATTTAATCCATAATATAGCTTGCCTGTGACTTTTCTATAAATATTTTCATGCTAATTGTTCTGATGATATTACACATTTCATATCTAGACTTTATGAATTTAATCCATAATATAGCTTGCCTGTGACTTTTCTATAAATATTTTCATGCTAATTGTTCTGATGATATTACACATTTCATATCTAGACTTTATGAATTTAATCCATAATATAGCTTACCTGTGACTTTTCTATAAATATTTTCATGCTAATTGTTCTGATGATGTTACACATTTCATATCTAGACTTTATGAATTTAATCCATAATATAGCTTACCTGTGACTTTTCTATAAATATTTTCATGCTAATTGTTCTGATGATATTACACATTTCATATCTAGACTTTATGAATTTAATCCATAATATAGCTTACCTGTGACTTTTCTATAAATATTTTCATGCTAATTGTTCTGATGATATTACACATTTCATATCTAGACTTTATGAATTTAATCCATAATATAGCTTGCCTGTGACTTTTCTATAAATATTTTCATGCTAATTGTTCTGATGATATTACACATTTCATATCTAGACTTTATGAATTTAATCCATAATATAGCTTGCCTGTGACTTTTCTATAAATATTTTCATGCTAATTATTCTGATGATCTTTCCCACTTGATATCTAGACTTTATGAATTTAATCCATAATATAGCTTCCCTGTGACTTTTCCATAAATATTTTCATGCTAATTATTCTGATGATCTTTTCCATTTGATATCTAGACTTTATGAAATTTAATCCATAATATAGCTTCCCTCTACCTTTTCTATAAATATTTTCATGCTAATTTTTTGAATGCTCTTTCCTCTTTGATATCCAGACTTTATGAATTTAAGCGCGGTAAAAAAACTCGCGGTAATGTCTCATCATTTTACAATTTCCCGATTGTGAATCTATCTTCTAAGCTCTTGGGCCTTGATAAACTTCGATTTTCAAAAATTCAAATGCAAATTTAGTCGTCTTTTGTCTTTTTGTTTCACTTTATTTTATTGTTCTCTGTCTTTAACAATGTTTTCTTTTTCACATATTCTCTGACACTCAGTAACCCTCCTTGCGTCTCAGTGGCTTCATCGTCTTGCTTGGATTGAAACGATCAAAACAAGCAGTGTGATATAATATAATAATTGTGTGTGAAAAAACGTCCACACTTCTATTTAAGACCAACGTAGTCATATTAGCCTGGCAATTTCGTAGCTGAAATTGTTTATTTTCCACTGGTTCTATAAGTTTTCGAATTCAGCTGCTAACCAGGATTTCGAACGATTATTTTTTAATTTAGTCACGCTTTATCACAGCTACAACTTGTCATTAAAATTCTAGCGATGAAAATAAACTGTAATTCTTAATTCATGTCCCGTCGTCTTGTCAAAATAATGATGGAATAACTCTTGAAACCCACTTGTGCACGCATCACCTTCTTATGAGACAAGCATATATAAAGACATTAGCAGATGGCAAGAATCCCATTCCGTATTAGATACTCATTTGTTCGTGGAAACGCGTTTCGAGAAAATACAGCCACAGTCACTGAAAATGTTGAGGATGATCCTATTTGGTGTCGTAATTTTCCATACTTTGATTATGACAACAACAGGTTGGTTTTCCATTTTCTAATTTCTACTTTTTTTTTTAATGTGATGTCTCCCTTCCTTTGTTTCTTATCTCATGTCATTTTAAACAGTATAAAGTTTGAACTTTACTTATCCAGGATTCACTCGTCCAGCAGCTTCGGTGGTTCAGGATGGTAACTTCAATCTTGCGGTCATTTTGTTATGAAAGAAAAACATTTCGGCGCGAAACATAACACCTGAAAGGCGGGTTAAACGCAAGTTCGTCTAGAAGAACATTTCATTGTAAAACTCTTTGTATCCCTAATATAAAATTCTGGAGAAAACTGTGTACGCTTTTCAGAATTGGACATAGTATGTGAGTCGACCTCGATTACCCCTTTTAAAAGCAAAGTGAAAACAAAGTGAATAAAAATATACGATTTATCCCGTCTATGAGATAGTTGGAAGGTGGAAAATAATTTGTCACCCCCAAGGGCTTGGTGACGCTTTTGGACTCTATCGAGGCCGGAGAGTGAGATCTGGGCAGCTCCTCCCCAAATATGGCAGCAGTATTCTATTTTGGACCTGATCTGGTTCTTGTGAAGGTAGAGGATAGCATGGGGAGTCATCGGTTCATCGTAACTGGTGGTAGTTCGGGGTTCGATCGGTGACGATGGAATATAACTAGTTTGGTTTTCCAGGCATTGAAAGTAACTATCCAGAGGCTGGGTCTGAGTGGTGACCTCTGGGGAACGCCTACGTTGACCTCCAGATCCCTTGAGGACAGGCCATTAATAACTACCTTCACGCACTTACCTGTTAAAAAGGATAAGGTGAATTTAGGTAATAATAGCACAACTAAATCTATTTCTATTTACTTTTTGTGGGGATGTTAATACTAGGAAAGGCCTTGCTACTCTTGTGAGATTGAAGACATAACTAATCTTTCTCAGAAACGGGCTTATGGCCATATCGCGTTGAAACATCTGTTCCCATACGATCATTGAAGTTAAGCAATGTCAATGGATGACCGCTTGGGAATATCATTGTAAAACTTTTTGTATCCCTAATAGAAGAAAACTGTGTGCGCCCCCCAGAACGGGAGATAGTATGCGACTCGACCCCTATTATTTTTGTTACTTCTTTAGATGAATTCTCTCTTTCTTTCCCTTCGTTAGGTGACAGGCATGTCAGTTTTCTATGCGGGATGCTTTTCGCATCTCGTTTGTGTATTTCGTAATTGTGTGCATGGTAAACCGAGTGTATGTTACCATATGTATTCCGTCCTGTTTTCGTGACTATTCTTATAACAACCGATGAATAGTTATATCATCATTATAGATCCCATCATTATCAGTACATTATCCTCGGGATGGAAAGCAGGATTATTGTCTTCTAGTGGTTCATTCTTTTGGGATTTCTTATGAAATGCTTAAACGATTAGTACTCATCTCTTCCCATCCGTATTTGCAAATGCGCAAGGCATAATCCAAGAAAAGATTAAATCGATTGGAGCCCTCATTTCATCCTGATGAGGTCTGAAATGTTTCCTTATTGGGGTCCTTGCCAGACATGCAAGATTTTGTGGATCGATAAAGTTCCTCCATTAGATCGATGCATTGGAGGCTTGAAAGGCGGTTTCTGAAGGCGAGAAGAGGAACTATTGATGTTTTCATATGCTGCTATGAGATTGACATAGCAGGTGTACAATTTCCGATTAGAGAGGTAAGCAATTGCTTGGAGCCTGATGACATATATGCCATCGTGGCATCCCTTCTTTCCCACCCTCTAGTTTTTTTTAGATTTGCCTTACGGTTCATAAGTGGATTGACCCAAGATCAACTGAATATATAGTAAAAAAAATAACACAGTTTCTTTTTAAGACTTGAATCAATATGTCAGTTTGAAATTAGGTAATTGAATATATTCAAATATCAAACATTATTTATTTAGTAATCTGTTAGCGTCTTTACTACACAATCATCAAATGAAATCATAATAATTATCAATGTGTATGTATTTATATATTTTCTGCCCCATCTGTAATAGGAAGGGAGGTAAATCAGCTTGACTTATGAGTAAATACCACCCTTAGTCATTCTAATAATCTATACAAATAAAGTATTTATCTTCTTTTAGACAAAATTAGTTCACGAGAAAAATCACCCGTTTAATTAATGAATTCCTTTACTCCTACATTTCTTAGATTGCAGTCTTATTTGTTCAAGCCTTTCACATGAAGCACTCAGATACCTTTGTCTATTAAGTGATCATCTTCCTTCAACTTAGTCTTCAAACGGGCTTTGTTGTTGCCATCTCGTTCTGTTGCTTTCTCTCCGAGAGATATTTCCATTTCATTGTTATATTAAATACATACAATTTTTAACGTGAAAAGATATTGAGCCAAATGCGTTTTATAAAATGCCAGCAGTAATTATTAAACCATAGATACCATTGAACGTCTAAAAGATATAAAGGGAACTGATTAATTAAACGGTTCATTGGCCTCTATTTTAGTTGTAAATTATTTATGTCCGCTTTAATTACTCTCATTACATTGTTTCAAGACTTTTGTCGCATTGCATCTCACAAATCTTTCAAACAATTGCCGCCAGTTTTGAAGACACGGATACACTTGTACATGTATAAACACTAGCGACAATTCCTAAAATAGTTCTTGAAAGATCCATAATCATATTTGGAAGCTGTTATCTAGATATTTCACTGTCTGTGTGTTAAATAGTAGAGTAAACAGTGTTCCCTAGCCTTGCGTAGAAAGACTACACTCAATTCTAAACTGATCCACTATACTTCCCAAGAAGTCATAGCAATTCACAGATAATAATGCAAACGAAGCTGTGGGTAGCCACGATTACGTATGTCCTGAATCGACAATAAAAAATAACTACACATGGATATTTCTGTATAAACGAGAAAACAAAATATTCTAAGGTAATTATTTGAAATTAGGCGAGGTGGTTTAATGCAATAGACAGTCCGAATTTGGTGATCTTGAAATTAAGTTTATTTAAAACTTTGGTTTATTAGTTTTAATGTTGATCATTTAAAATCTGTTACTTGATGAATTCTTTTTCATCAATTTCTGGTCTAAGCCTGCTATGAATGTAAACATCTTTAAGAATTCATTACATGTCATTTTCCGATTGCTCTAGAACAAGTCACATCTGGTTGTGTAACGGCGTGACAGCTGTTTGCTGTTTTACAGCCATAACTTTTTTCTAAATTTTAGTATTACAAGGTACTGCAGAAAGTTTCTCAGTCTGATCAAGAAAGTATTCCTCTAACATAAAAAAATGATATTTGGTCAGATTTAGGAGTCGCACCGAGTACAGCTTAGTAACATTTGACAACTTTAACAGAATTAATCCCCAAAGAGGTTAAGAGGTTATATTTGGCTTGAATGGTTTTCAAGAATCTCTGAGCAGCAGTTGATTTTCTCCACATGAATCTTTGCTCTTCCAACACTTTTTGACCTTTTGACTTTACAGCACAAAATGAACTGCTCAATCCCAACGGACTTTGAGAGAAGTGTTAATATTAATCCCTGCCCCCCCGAGAAACCCCTCACAATAGGGTTAAGTGCCGATGGGGCTGAACTATTTTGCCCTTTTCCTCCTATGTATTCTGGTGACTCGCACTTTAAACGGGTCTTTATGGTACATTCCGTTCGAGTAGGCGTTTGGATAAATATTATCAGTCTTCGGGATTGAAGCATTAATTAATGAAGTCCTGTCCCAGAGGATCATTTATCCCGACCAGTGACACTTGAAGTGTGTCTATACGGACAAATACTGATCAGGAGTTGAATTATTGTTAGTATTTGGTTCCATGTACACGTGAATTCACATATAAAACACGGGTTTATGCTATATTCCGTTCAAGTGAGCATTCGTACAAATCTCAACATTCGTTCTTCTTAGAGCCATCTACCAATGTAGTGGACCCTTCGACTCGATCGTTTAGTAGGCGTGTCTGGTTCATCATTAGTACTGAGTAGGGTGTTTGATCATCAATGAATGCTTTATTAATTAATAATTTTTAATGACACCATTAATGAATGTTTTTATTATATTCACTCACGCGCAAACACCATTGGGAAAGGTATGAATCCACCTCTTCTCCCACAGCTATGGGTTAATTAGTAAGACATATCACGGAATTCTTACCATCTAAAGAAACAATATTTTCTGGCTTTAAATAAACTGCAAAGTGTTGCTAAGCCGTTGAAAACAAATCAATCTTTCTCAGAAAACAAAGGCTAGAACCATCATTAGAAATTCTGTTTGGAGAGATTTTTCTCATCTCTTGTCTTTTGAGATCTGCCTTAAGTTTTATAAATGGTTTGACCCAAGATCAACTGAATATAAAGTAAAAAAATAACCCAGTTTCTTTTTAAGACTTGAATCAATATGTTAGTTTGAAATTAGGTCAAATACGAATATCAAACATTATTTATTTAGTAATCTGTTTGCGGTATCAAATCAAATCATATAATAATTATCAATGTGTATGTATTTATATATTTCCTGTCCCATCTGTAATAGGAAGGGAGTTAAATCAACTTGAATGGGCATTCGTATAAATCTCAACATTCGCTCTTCTTGCAACCATCTACCAATGTAGTGGACCCTTCGACTCGATCGTTTAGTAGGCGTGTCTAGTTCATCATTACTACTGAGTAGGGTGTTTGATCATCAATGAATGCTTTATACTTGTGACCTTATGCAAAAGTTAGTCTCATTGAATAAAGACTACTGAAGTGGCGCCAGTTTGCTCTGTGGTCGAAATACTTGCGATTTTCTTGTTGTTCGAAGTTGAAACTTTTCTAATCAATCCCTCTTTTACTTAGTACTGGCGTAACACAATCTTCCTTAAATTTCTCTTTATTTGATGCTATTGTCCTCAGTACCCGCTCGCACCCGAGCATTGGCACCGTCAATCTCTCTCCCTATTCCCTTTTTCCCCATCCCACCGCTGGTGTCGATGGCGGAGATGACTGTGAACCAAAGAGAGTTTGACAAGGCTATTTTCGTGAATCTGATTTGATGCTATGCCAATTTTACGAAACCTTTCACTTGTATGTTTTCATACTTAATCTCTTTATTAAGCTTTTTTATGATTATGTTACTGAAACTAATATTAGTTAATTTTATTCTAAAATGGTAGTGATATGTAAATGGTTGATTAATTAGCATAAGGGAGGCATAGACACTTTATAAATGCCCAAACAGTAAGAGGAGAGGCAGAATAAAATACGCGAGACTTACGAGTCGGACTTGCGAAATTCGGTGTGTCGTATCTCGTTTGTCATCTCTCAGTTGTCTCTGTCTTCGGGTAAAGCGCAACTCCCCCCTCCAAATAAAAAAACAAAACAAAACATCGAGAGGTACCCGGTCCTTGAAAACAGCAGCGCGCGGCAGTAACTCCCCCATTGCATTAAAAAGGTGGGGTGTGTAGTAATATCGATGCCAGCGAAACCGATGAGGGTTGGTTCATTTTGACACTTGGCTCGAGTGCACGCGCTCGGGCTCTCCACATTAAATTGACCTTGTGCCGAATCTTGCCTGCAATCGGCAAAGGAAAATCGGGTAGATGTGTGTGGCACATATTTCTTCCCGTCTTTTTAAGGAAAGATTCTTCCGGGACAACATACAAACTATAACCGCGGCCTTCTTTCGCGCCTCCGACCAATTCATTTCTAAGAGGATACCATGGTTGACACCGAGTATTTTGACCGGCCCGTCTGTCCAGAGGGAAGACCCGAGAAGAGAAACTCCCTTCTAAGCGCCCAACCGCAAACCAATAGACTTATCGCAGTTAATCCTGTCTTATACTCTGATATCTTTGCTTTCTTCGTCAACCTCGACATAAGATCAGAAACGTCGTCGGTATAGGCAGATTACTTGGCCGAGGTGGTATCACAAGGTAATGAAATTCCTTGTAGGATCAGATTTACCTTCAACTTGCAAAGGAAATGTTCCAACACAAGAACGTAAATCAAGGGTGAAAGTGGACAACCCTGACGAATGGAGCGAGAATACGAAAGGCTCTGATTTAACGCACTGAGGAACACATGAAGAAGTTGGATCCAAGTGTGAAAGTAGAGCCCGAAACCGGGTACCGCAAGAACGGTCTCCAGAAATCGATGGTCAATCCTACCGAATGCCTCGGACTGATCTAAATTGATCAGCGCGGCTTCACTATCGACTTTGCTCGATGATCAAGCGTACCATATGAATGTTGTCCTGAATAGTCCTGCCCTTCACAGGACAAGTCTTCTCGGAGCCAATCAGCCTGTAAACGATTGGCTAAGTTCTTGGCTAAAATCTTCAACTCTGTGTTTAAGAGCCGAAAGTTTCCTATCCCATCTCACACCGTTTTTATCCTTGCGCAATAACTTGATCACACCACTGATAACGCGTTGAGGTATAAACCCCTGCTTTATCCAGTTGTTGTAAATCAGTTCCAGCAAAGGAACAAAGACGAGCGACTACCTCAAGTATATTTCATAAGGAAGACCATCCCTGGGTTTCGTCACGGTCAACTAGCTGCAGGTCTGTAATGGTAATCTCAAACCCAGCCCCTTCAGCTACCTCGAGGCGGGGAAAACATCCAAATAGGCGGCGAACAGAGCAGTGCTCAGACCGGACTACCTGGTGAACAGATCCTGAAAGTAGTCTCGAGATGCATCACATATGCTCTCGTTTGTAGTCACGGCCTGTTTTTCCGGCAATGTCACGCTCACGATATGTCGATTGGGTGCAATTTGAGCTTCCTTTGCACGCAATTCAGCGGCTATATTCATTGACTCGAAAGACATTATTTTTAACTTAAATTGTAGCTCTAACTACTAGAGCTTGATCCTTTTTGATAAGCAAGGAGGCCAGCCCCGCCCTAACTAACACTGTTTCGCCGCTGTTACGGGATTTGATAGCCCGATCTACTTTTTCTTCACATGACGTTTGCGCCGCTAATCAGACTAGATTGAGTCAGCAGTAAACGACCTAACATCGGATTTTAACATATCCCACCACTTATACCCAAACACAGCCCCCATCAATTCCCGCTGAAGCATTAGTAGTAACTGTTCGTGGAAATCTCTCTCATCCAATAATGAAGAGTTCAATTTCCAGTAACCTTCCTTTCCTGAACCCGGACGAGCCTACGATTCTTGTAAACTATCGAATGGCAACTGTGACAACATAAGAGTCCTACGTCGACAGCCTTAACTAGAACTTGGTCGAGGTAGATAGAACGTACCTCTGAAGCCGATCTGCTCCTAATAGTCCGCAGTACCATCCGGGGGAACTGATTACGATAATTATCGACAAGATCTAACTTGCCGATAAAGTCCCGAAATGGCTTCACATCCGGGTTGTTAGTAAACGTTCTTTCCCCTATACGATTTAAATCGGGGTCAAGGACAGCGTTCCAATACCCCGCTAAATCTACCCGACGAGATGTCGTCAAAAACGGCTCGATCCGCCAAAAGAAATCAGGTCGCTATGCATGTCTCATAGGCGCATAAACCCCGATGAAAGGAAGATGCTTTATGGTAATATCCAGCACGTAAAGTCTTCCCGTCGAATCTGCAAAGACAAGAGCACACGCTGCATTCAAAGACTTGCTCACCAGCTAGGAAAACCCCTCTGGTGTCCAGCAAAACATGCTGATTAGAGGACAAAACTCTTAGAATGCATTCACGATTGCGAGTTGAAAAATGGGTCTCTTGGAAACAATATACTTCCTCCTCGAGACGCTGAAGATCGTGAGCGAGCATCACCTTGTGAGACTTCAGTCCCGATCATTCAAACTAGCTAACCAGAGAGCCATTACCAGTCCGAACCCAACCTTGAACATGATCAGGGAAAGAACACCAACAGCCTCTCCCATAAACCCTTGATCCATCTTGATAGAACCGTCTTGGGAGAGACCGCCAGTGTCCCAGGGATAAGTTCATTTTAATGTTATATATAGGGAAGGGTGAACGAAAACTGGGGTCCTCCCATAGCAGAATTGTTTCAGCTTTCTGGTTGATATGTTTTCAATGACATTGGAGAGATTAATTGGCCTCCCGATCATTCCCCATGCCGTGGCCCCTGGCCCGGTTCTGATCACCGAGAGGACTCGCTTGTGCTTGCTGAACATTCCGGAGACCTTGCAAATCGTGATCCCTGAATTTCTGTATAGACAATAGGAACTTGAAATCTTTTATCATACTGCCATAGTCTCTAGCCTTTTCAGGACCGGGAAAATTTTATGGTAATTTAGCTGTCCTTTTGCGCCTTTCCTTTGCTTTCACGGACGGACTTCTTTGTCTCTTAGTGAGTGGGTCATTTCTTTTTGCTAATGTGAAAGGCTGGGTGTATGTAAAGATAATTTTCGGAAGGGACTAGTATCCCTACTGTGAGGGATAATTTTACAAGGTGATAAAGTTAATGAGTTGGTGGATTTAGTCGAATGTACGGGACTTTTCACAGTTGGGGAACACTGGGTCGAGATCAAGGGACGCGAATTGTTTTTTGGTGTTGACATTTTCTGTTTGCCATCTAGCGTTGCTTCGATTAGTTTTATCTTTTCCTTCTTTTCGTATCCAGAGTCGTGATTTTGTAGCCCCTTAAATCTATTTAAATAAGAGGCTGGACATCGTCTTTAAAGCTGGTAGAGGCGGTAGGACTGTATATGCTTCAGGTCCTGGAAGCTACAGGTTACTGAGGCCCCACTGTCTGACGAGTCCTTTTGACCCGACCATAAACCAGCCATTCCCATTCTTCACAACCACCTAAGCGGCGAGAAAAGGGTTTTCGGGGAATGTGTGTCGTAAACGGGACCCAACCGTGGATTTGAACACACTGGTCCCAGTCTCTGGCATACCTATCACCGGCGCGATAGATATAACAGACTCGGCTAAAGGAGGATTTTGGTCGTTTGGGGCCAGAACTCAAGAGACATTCTTCTCTGAACAGGAGGAGGGGAGGTAACCAATCTCTCCAAATTTCCAGTACCTTGGTTTTCGGTCGGTCACAATGACCGTCATTTTCTGGCCTGCTACACCCAGGCTGTTGGGAAGGGTGATGAGGGCTTCACGATCCAGTATAATCTCAAAACTTCAGATCGTCACAGGTCGCACCGTGTATCTCTCCGTACAGGTAAGCGGCCAGGTACTCCCTATGAAAAGAGGAGAGACATCGAATATCACTACGTTGGTCCTACGCCTTCCCTCGTACTCCGTTCGTAATATTAAATCTTTGGTGATCAGTTCTCGACTCACAGCCTTCATGCAGTCACCTGGGCATGGATAGCAATATCTCCCACATAAAGAATCTCGACCCTTTAATGATCATTTCGGGCTTAACCTCCCAGGTGTTGCAGTTTTTTGTGTATATGTAGTAACTAGTGAGTTATCCCAAATGACTTGACTCACTTTATAGTCCACCAATAGAAGGTTAACCAATCAGAAGACGTAGAACATTCAACCCGTCGTCTATAAAAGCGGCCATTTTGTTTACTCTACCCGAATGTCTAGTTCCAGCTTGTCAGGCGAATATAAACAGAAGGACGAACTACGCTCTGCTACCTTTAACAAAATATCCACTGCTAACCTGAACAACGCTTCCCTACTGTCTTCGAAATATTCACTGCTAACCTCTGGATTCTATACTCAAAGACGACCGTCATAATGAACAACACCAGGGATTCCAATGATTTAACCACCGTGTCTTTCGTGGACAGACAAATTTGGCACGTTTGCTTGTCCGCCACAAAGGCTGACATATTTTTAAAAAAAATTTCTTTAGCTCTTGGTGGTGTTGGTGGTGGTGGTGTTGGGGGGGGGACGGAGGATTCCAAAAGTCAACCTACCTTTTATAACTTCTGGCCCACTCCCAAATCTTCGCAAATGTTGATTACACATTCTGGAGTGTGGGTCTTCCAACAAGTGTGCGATTCCCTGGTCTCACTATTATCGTTCTTTTTGTCAGTTTTTTGGTTAGTATAGACTGCCATACTTTTTCCATTGATCATATTTTGGCCATTATTGGCCTCCATACTTCAGGACGTAGGCGATCATAGCTCTACACAACTTACTAACTTGTGTAGCTCTTACTAATTTTTTTCTTTTTTACCTATTCATTTCGTGAAA
Organism: Acanthosepion lycidas; assembly: GCA_963932145.1. NCBI lineage: Eukaryota > Metazoa > Mollusca > Cephalopoda > Sepiida > Sepiidae > Acanthosepion > Acanthosepion lycidas. Next base: position 73,441,880 of record OZ010593.1, on the reverse strand, counting down.
AATCTACTGCGGATTGTGAAACGTTTTCAAGCGAAAGCTTATGAGGGAACCAAATTACTTTCTTGCAATTTTTCTCATTAAATTCTGAAATGCACTATACACGACTCATTGTCGAATAGAACAGATCCATTTTAGACGCAGTTTCTCATCATTCAACCTTGGTTCTGTTTTGGTTGGTTAAATTCATAGTAATGAAATACGTTATTACAATTCAACATCCTAAAATTTTCGGTGGCTTTTATTATGTATTGTTTAAATTTTTAAATCTAATGTTTTTTTTCATAACTAACAAGACATTTTCTTCTAGCAGCATCCAATCAAATCCAGGTTAAAAAAAAAGTCACGATAAAAAATAACATGAAAAACGCCATGGTAAAAAAGTCAGGGTAAAAAATGTCACAGTAAAAAGTTACGGTAAAAAATAACACAAAAAAAAAAAAATAAAGAGAACAAGGTTAGCACACAGCAAACACAAACCCAGAGTGCAAAATCCAAGCCTCTTATCCCAAAATTAAGCGGGCACCCCGACGTGGTGTAAATGGTTATCAAGCTTGTCTCGCTAGATCAGTTAAAACTGAAAAGTGAGTTCGATCCTCACTAGATGCCCCATACTTTCGGCCTTGTGCCACATCTAACCTATGCTTGGAAAATAACTATCCCAAAATTAGACAACATCTAAGTCTCATAAATAAATTGAAAATTCAAGGAATTTTTAATTGAAAATTTAAATATCAAATTGGGACTTCCTTCACATAAAGTCGTGTATTATGTTAGACTAGGATTTATTAACTATGAAATATATCCGATATGTGACCGTAGCATTGCTAGTGAGCGTTTTTTAGTGATTGGGTCGATTTTTTATGAATTTCTGTTGCAAACAGATCCATAAAAACGTGAAGTACATGGCAGAAATAGATAACTTTATTACCGGCCACCATCAATTAATTGTTACATTTTCTTAGCCAAAGTTGTGACTCTTTTTACTGTGACTTTTATTACCGGCCATGATCCAATCATCTGTCTTCCGACGTAATATTCATAATTTTCCATTTTCTTCAGGTTGTTATGATTATGGCTGTCCATGTGTGGAATGGGTGAGTCGACGTCAGTGGGGTGCGCTGCAACCGATATCCGGTTATAATCTACAAAAGCCGATTGATACGATCATCATCCACCACACAGATATGTCTCATTGTAATAGTTTTTCAAGTTGCAGGGCGGAAATGAAAAAGGTTCAAGACGATCACATGGGTAGGCAACGTAAGTAGCATTTATTAAGTCTCTCAAAAAACAGGCATTATAAAATCTGTGTAATGGTTAGCAAGCTTGTCTCGCAAGATCATTTATGACTGAGTAGAGAGTTCGAACTCCACTCGGTGCTCCATACTTGCGTTTTTGTGCTGCATCTAAGCTACGCATAGTAAATCATTATAAAGTTGGCAGGTAATCATAACAATGAAAGACATTTGTTCCAAAAATGGCGTCACCGAAAGCGCTAAATCTAATCTTCATTTTGTTGATCAATAAATGTAAATATGTTCGCTTGTCGTCTGGTTCATACTCCTCCCTGGTATTTGAACATGAGTAGAGGTTTATCCTTTGTTTCCTGTTATTGTGATTGAATTTCTGGTTCCTTTTAAAGTCTGCTTCAGCTCTGTACATTTAACGTCTGCACTTGAACTCTGAAGTGTTATTCTCTCTCTCTCTCTCTCTATATATATATATATATATATATATATATACATATATATATATATATATATTAAGCATTTCACCCCAAGCAAGGCGGGAAGCCACTAGGACGCAAGGGGTTACAGAAAATATAGAGCGAGATCAGATAGGAGTGATAGAAGAGAGTATGAGGAGAAGGGTAGTGGATAGATCAAGGCAACTGGAGATGTCGATTGACATTACACTTGAATAGCTGGAGATTATAGCTCTCAGGGAAACTGGAATGGGGAAGGGAGTTCCACAGGCGAGAGATGCGAGACATGAAGCTATTAGAGTAGAAGAGACGGCTACATTTAGGAGTTTCGACAGTGAAGGGGTGAGAGCGGGATGCCAGTCTCGTAGGGCGCTTGAACTTATGAAGTCTGGGAACCAGCGAATGCAGCTCCTCGGAGCAATCACCATGAAAGTATTTGTAGAACAGACAGAGAGAGGCGACGGCGCGTCTGTGAGAAAGTGACTGTAGACGAGATGCCAGAGCAGGGCCAATTATATTGCATATCCGCCTCTGGAGCCTATCAAGAACCCCGAGGCAAACAGAAGGGGCACCAAACCATATATGGTAGCAATACTCCATGCAATGGCGAATTGTTGATTTGTAGATCTGGAGGATCTATTCTGGGGAGAAAAATTTCCTGGCACGGCACAGGGAGCCAACTTTCCTTGCGGTGGACGAAGCAATTAACTCAATGTATTTGTTCAATCTCAGGTCAGCAGTCAACGTGAGACCGAGCAGCTCTCGAGAAGTTGAGCGTCAGACATTCTAATGGAGGGCAAGGAAGGATCTCTGTGGTGATTAATAGAGAGCAGTTTTGTTTTTGAAGCGTTAAAGTTGACCAGTCAATTCCTGCTCCAGTTCACAACCGATTGGAGGTCCTTTTCGAGACGCACGGCCAGGTTAGTTTTGTCAGTGACACTAGATTTGTTTTTGAGGCAGGAATAAAATTGTGGTGTCATCCACGTAGATGACAACTTGGGAATTTTTGGCATCAGGGAGGTCGTTTATGTAGATAAGGAATAGAGTGGGGCTTAGGATGGAGCCTTGAGGAACACCTGCGTTCGTGGGATAGGAACTGGAGGAGAATCCGTTAAGAACGACCTTCAATTCACGGTTTGACAGGAATGATTGTATTAGGTCAAACAATCGACCCGTAATGCCATAACCCTGGAGCTTACGAAGAAGGCCGGCATGCCAAACCATATCAAATGCTTTGGAGATGTCTAGTGCCACGGCACGAGCTTCCCCGTTATTTTGAAGAGCTCGGTAGACAGTTTCAGTGATGGCTGTAAGCACATCAGCTGTAGATCGGGCAAAGCGGAAGCCATATTGCTTGTCTGAGAGAAGATCATGGGATGTGAGGTGGTTAACCACCTCGGTATTGATTAGGGCTTCGAAGACTTTGCCAAATAGGGGTAGGAGAATGATAGGACGGTAGTTAGAAGGGCCAGATGAGTTGCCAGAGTTCTTGAAGATAGGGAGAATCGAAGAAGACTTCCAGCAGTCCGGAAAGCAAGATTCCTTGAGGCAGTAGTTGTATAGTTTAGAAAGGGCGGGCGCTAGTTCAGGCGCGCATTTCTTCAAGACAATGGCTGGTATCCCATCTCCACCACTAGCCTTGTTGGTGTCTACATTGGAGATAACGCCCAGTACCAAAGATGGGGTTATGTTTAACCCACTCAATATGGCCTCAGTTCTAAGAGGGAAGCCGGGTATGGATACACCGGAAGAGTCGAGCGTCGAGTTGAATGAAAATTTCCGAGCAAAGCATTCAGCCATGTCGGCAGAGGAGGTCAGGACTTCGAACTGGTTGAATAAAGGAGGTATAGAGGGTTTGAAATTGTTCAATACGCTCTTGCAGAGACGCCAGTAATCTTTGGAGCCAAATTTGCGAGATGCAATACGCTCCTTCATCCGAGCCGCAAATAGTGAATTAGCATCGTTGAGGACACGCTTACACTCGTTACGGGCGGAGGCAAAGAGACGTCTATTGCAGTCAGACATGTCGCTACGGAATAGGTGAAAGTAGTGGTTCCTATGGGCGATGGCGGCTGAGCAAGCAGCGGAGAACCAGGGGGAGGAGCGCGACTTGACCCTAAATTTCTTTGGTGGGATAAAAGCGTCGATTCCAGTTTTAACCCAGGATGAGACCTCAGAAGCACATTCTTGGACGGGGAGCGTAAAGACTCCATCCCATGGGACATCGCGGAGGAAATCTCGGAACGCGTCCCAGTCAGTTCATTGATAGTAGAACGAAGTTCTAGTGGTAAGAGGTTCTTTATAGGGGGTGGAGTTGAAGGAGATGTTAACAGATACTACCGCATGATCAGAGTTACCAAGAGGGCAGAGATGCGAGGCGCTGCAAGACTCGGGGATGGAGGTAAAACACAGATCGAGAAGAGAGGCTTTACCTTCCCGATTGAAGTGGGGAAGTTAACTATCTGCGTGCGGGATTGAGAGACTGAAAAATTGAGCGTTTGAATGCCTGCGTGGTCAGTAGTAGCATTCTTAAGCCACAAGGTATGATGGGCGTTAAAGTCGCCAAACACAAATATGTGAACAAACCGGTGGAGGGAGAGAGCCTTGTCTATGCCGTCAGAAATGCTATCGAGTATCGCACAGACTTGAGAGGATGGAGAGCGGTAAAGGAAGAAGAGGTAGCTTACCGCATTGAGGAGAGATAGTCGGAGACACATGTACAACTGGTCTGGCGATTCGAGAGAGAATTCTCTGGCCAGAGAGAGATGTTCCGTGACGTAGACACCAAGGCCATGCATGTGGGTTAGAGAGTCTTTTCTGAGGAGAGGAAGGTAGCCTGGGATCGAGAGATCAGAGGAAGGGATAGACGAGACAAGGTTTGTCTCACAGAGAGCCAGTATATCCGGTCAGTTCGCAGTGAAGAAAGATTCCATACCGCAGAAGTTTGTTTTAATGCCACGGATGTTGGAGAACGAAATGTTGAGGGGTTTAGGTGATTTTTGAGTGGCTGGTTTAGGATTAATTTTTCGGTTTTTGTAAGTCATGTTGAATTTTGGTTGGAAGTTGAGAAGGCCCGAAGTAAAAGAAGCAGACAGTTTCGACCGTGAAGTGGGCAGAGAGCAGTTGGCATAACCTGCATCATAATGTGGCCTCAGGGTTGCCCACCGGAGGTGACTGCAGGGACACCTTTCCGTGCGCGACATGGCACTACAAACACCCCGGTATTATACAACTGTTGATCAGAGCGGTCGCTCAAGACGCTACGCAAGAATTAGGGCTCCTAACTACCAGTCGGAAACAGCAACCAGAGAACTGTCAACCGTGTACCCTCAGAATGAAGAGGTGATGCCACAGACTGCACACATCACGGGAGAAACAGAGCTGCACTAATACAGAGGCCAGAGAGAGAAAGAGTACCGGGAACCCCTTCCTAAACAAGAAACAAGGCGTAAGCCTCTACTCATGTCCAAGAGAAGGGGGAGGAGTGTTGACCGGGCAATAGGAAAGACTACCTACTCCTATTACGTATAACACATACAAGGACGATAAAACCAGAGGGAAGGATAAGGGGGGTAATTGGCAAAGAGTCCTGGCTGACACTTGGATTTTACCCTTTCACAACATTAAGTTTGAAATTTTAACTTAGGATAAGTCCCATTATCAATTCTAAAAAGAGATTGAAGAAAATAAGGTTATCCGGATTTATTGTAGACATTCAATTCCAAAGACATTCAATTTTCCATTTTTTCTGATTTTTCTTTCGAACCGGGATTTCTAACTAAACCATCAAATTCTGATCAAATAAGTTAGAATGATTGGGACAAAATGTGTTATTATGGTCGAACACACTGACGAGTAGGGGGAGAAAAAAAAAAGAATTGAAAAATTAGAAAAATGAAAAAGAGTTTTTGGTAGAGCGAAATTATACTCACACAGGGCAGCAAGTGGTTGTCCGCTTTCTTCCTCATGATGGCAAGTGAATGTTCGGCTTACCTTAAGTCCAAGCGTCGACCTGGTGGAGGGGGGGAATCAACGGCCAACCCTCCGCCCTCACCAAATAGTGGGCTTGGGAAGCATGCTTTCAATACAGTTGTGAACAACAGGAGAAAGAAACGGCGAAAACAATTCCTAGTTCAGACAATATATCAAGCAAGAAGAAGCGGCCACTATATATATATATATCAGTAATGTAATATATATATATATAATCTAGGAATATGCAAAGATATTATCCTACTGTGGTTAAACTCCTGATATTCTGAGAAGTACTAGATTATATTCCTGCTTTAGGAACTTTATTTTCGAATTCATTTTCTGGGTTATTGAGCAATTTGTTTTCTTTTAAATCAAAGGATATTTTTAATTTATTTTCATTGGGCGTGGTCTTTTTTTTTTTTTTCATTTCTCCCTTTTTTTCTCCCTTTCTTCTTTCAATTTTCTTTCTTTCTCTCTCTCATCTCTTCTTTTTATCTCTCTTTTTCTTCCTCTCTTTTCTTTTTTCTCTATCTCTTTTATTTTTTACCTCATTAATCTTTTTCTTTCTCTCTGTCTATGCTTTCTCTTTCTCCTTTTTCTCTCTCATTCTTCTTTTTTTCTCTCTCGTCGTCACTTCTTTTTGCTCTCTCACTCTTCTTTTTCGCTCTCTCTCTCTCCCTTCTTTCTTTCGTTCTTTCTTTTTTCTCTTTCGCCTTTCTTTTTATCTCCCACAGTGCTTAACATTCTGTATCTTGAACAACTCCTATGCAGACACCTTGCCAACTGCTTTGATCGTCATTAATTTGCTTGTGAAGACATTACTGATCTTGAAGACGAACCTAATGAAAGCTCTGTATCACTTGTACTGGCGACCGACATTGTCTTCCAATAAACCGATGAAAGCACTTCGCGAAAGTCTCATCTCGGGCAGATGGATGACGAGCCCAATATAATGAAACTGCCGATCGACAAACATTGCTTCGATGGTCATTGATTGTGAACGGGTTCGAAATTTCAGCATCCTTATCTTATCAATGTAACACGAGAGTTCTTTCTAGGCAGAATAGGTTGAAACTTTCAAAAACTTAAAATTGCAAAATGGACACTTGGTGTATATTAAAGTGATTCCATGCCAAATGCTGTAAAAACCACTTTAATTCAAAGAAAGAAATGAAATTAAAGTAGAAGCTATTTTTTATCCTGCCTTGTCTGTCAGAGGACTCTCTTAATGTCCGCTAGGTGGTGTTACATAAAGAAGCATAAAAGGAAAGAACTCAACAGGATGTCGTAGTGACAAGACGTGTCTCGTTTCCTATACCTGAGAAACTTCTCTGAAGGAACCTACTTTTTCGCCTTGACTGTACTGCAAGGCGTACCTCACCCCCACACATTACACTCCTATTAGACAAAAATCATATAGTTGCTAAAACAGTTGTGGCCAAACTTTCCTGGGGTAAAGTTTAAATGTTTGAGATTCGCAAGACATAAACAAAATTTACACATGTGACATGGAAGATAAGGCACAAAGGTTTACCTTCTTTAATGATGAATGTAAAATCTTCCTCCCACGCTGGCTTAAAATTTATATTGTCATCTTCATATGTCTATTTCTTACATTTTGAGGAGGCCGTCTTCTTTCACAAAAGTTTTAGAAACACTTTAAAACAAACCTATATCCGAAGTCTTCCAACGGGGGGTCTGCACAGTTTAAGGTCTTGTGTTACACCACGTTAATGTACATGATGTGAGTGTGGCCCCCTTAATACTCTTACTCGTGACAACAGTCTTCTTACATTCCTCCATAACAATTGATAAGCTGAGATTTCTTTAATATCCTCTGCTTCCCACCATTCTTTTCCTTAGGATTGAAGAACAACGCCTCACTCAGATCTAGCATTAGAATTAGGATTTAAATCTATTTACTAGCCAACCGATCATGGACCGAGCGAGTGAGCAACGATGAGGTCTTAGAGAGGTTGCAAACAAGGGGGAGGCTTATACTTAATGTTCGGAAGAGGCAGCTGGGACACATAATGAGGGAGGAGGGCCTGGAAAATCTGATACACATGGGTCGAATAGAGGGAAAGAGAGACAAGGAAAAACCTGGCGGGTTTAAGCAAGTGAATGACAGAACGTGATCTGGGAGAGGAAGCAGAGGGAAGGAAATTGTTGAGAGCTTCAAGGAATAGGAAGAAGTAGAGAGTCATGATCGCTTACGTCCTGAAAGGACATGGTACATAAAAAGGAAAGAAGAACCATGAAAATTAAATTTAGGTTTTAATTCGATGGTGTCACAACTCATACATCCCTGAATTAATTATAAAGCTTGAAATTTTTACCTTTATTATGAACTGTGATGAAAAAAAAAAAAGGTGCTCAGCGGACATATTTCAACCAGACACATATTAAGTGTCAAAGAACTGCATATAGCTTGGGAGCTGCGGTTTGGCCTCTCTTACGCTAGAACATTTGCACTACAACTAACCTCGTATAAATATTAGGTTGGTGCAAAAATAATGACGTAATAATGTCGTTTTTTGACGTTAAAAAATACGTCAAAAAACGACATTACTACGTCATTATTTTTGCACCAACCTAATACGTGGGGTGACCCCAAAGTAACAAGAATTGTGTCATATAATTTTATTCATTCATTGTCGCATATTTATATTTTTATCACCTTCAAAGTATTCTACATTTGAGGCAATGCACCGGTCGAGACGTGTTTTCCACTGTTCAAAGCAGTCCTGGAACTCTTGTGAAGTTATGTTTTTTAATGACTCTGTCGTTTTTTTCTTAACCTCTTCCGCATCTGCAAAACGTTTACCTTTGAGGACTTTCTTCATTCGGGGAAACAAAAAGAAAAAAAAAGTCACAAGGTGGGTGGGGGACAAGATCGGGTGACTAGGGAGGGTGGGGAAGTGGGGTCATGCCATTCTTGGTCACAAACTGTCTCACACTCAAGGCGGTATGCGCTGGCGCATTGTCGCGATGCAATCACTATCCTCCACTTTGCCACAGGTCAGGGCGTTTTCGTCTCACCTTGTCTCGCAAACGCTTCAGGACTTCCAAGTAAAAAGCCTGGTTAAGAGTTTGACCAGGAGGAACATATTCTTTGTGGAGAATTCCTTTCACATCAAAGAAACAAATCAGCATCGTCTTGACATTGGACTTCACTTGACGCGCTTTTTGGGGGTTCGTGGTGACGTTGGGTGCTTCCACTGACTTGATTGCTGCTTCGTTTCCGGGCTGTAGCCATAGCACCAGCTTTCGTCACCAGTGATGACCTTCGAAAAAATGGTCTGGATCAACTTCCAACTGTTTACGACAGGCATCCTTTCAGCCAACGTAAAAATAGTCGAAAAGGCGTGAATCACTTCAAAACAAATGTGAATCACGGAGTTGTACATCTTCCCACGATGACACCAGTTAGCACACTGATGTCTGAGGGTTGACTCAAGCGGCATCTAGCGGTGGAAACCTGAAATACTAAGAGCTTGTCACACAGAAAACGATTATATATATATATATATATATATATATATATATATATATATATATATATATTTGGTTGGTGACTTTTTCTGTTATGATTTTCTGTAAATAAATCTATATAAAATCAATGTAGATGTTGAATTTTCAACCGAATATCATTATAATTTACACTACCGCCTTTCTGTTACACTAACACGGAAATTAATAAAAAGCGTTTTTTTTTTCTTTTTTAGGATATAATGATATTGGTTTCAATTTTCTGGTAGGCGAAGACGGGCGTGCCTATGAAGGTCGTGGTTGGAATCAGGCAGGAGAACATACAGAAAGCTACAACAGAAAGTCCCTATCAATAGCTGTAATGGGAGATTTCACCTCACGAGTGCCAAACTCTGATGCGTTAAGTGCCATCAATAATATAATTCAATGCGGTGTCGATAATAAGAATATCTCGAGTTATTACCGAATTATTGGACACAGGGACATCGAAAACACTCTTTGTCCGGGAGAAAGGTTTTATCAGTTGATTCGTACTTGGCCCCATTATTCTAATGCTAATACAAACCATAGGGGATTTTATGGTTAAAAGAATTCGTCATTTAAAAGGGAATCACAAAGGATATTTAACAGGATGACAGAAAAAGGAATTAAAACGATTTTAAATAATAATAATAAAAAAAAAACAAATACATAATTTTAACATGCGTTTTACTGAAAATTTTAGCAAAAAATAAAGCTGATATATTCAATTTGTACGTTGTCATATTTATCAAACACTGTTCTAGTTTTCACCATCAACATTCACTTTCGGTAGAAAGAAAGAGCTGAACTAAGTAACGTCAGTCTTGCTATAGGCGTCAACTGTTAGGTAATCTCTTCACAGGTGAAGAGGAATTTTCAGGCAACTGATATGTTTCTACAGAAGGATGCTGATAATATCATTGACAGAGCATGTGAGCAATGAGCAAGTTCATATCTAAAAATAGAAAGTTGAAATTTCAGGAAGAAATAATGAGAAAAAAGGGTCTGGAGAATTTGACACTCACAAGACATAAAAGACAAACGAGACACAAGCTAACGGTAAGTAAGCCATCTAACGCCCATGTGTAAATATTTGGCAGAACAGGCACTTGTGGTAGTAAGGCGACAAATATTGATTAAAGCGACAAAGGATAAGAAGTTGTTGTGACGTCCCCCGGTGTCGCTGCGCCAAATGTGACGTCCGCCTAGCCGCGTCCGTCGTGCTATCCTGTCCTGTGACAACCAACTGGCTTGGTATTGGTCGCGGCACCAAATGTGACGTTCTAACCTTTTGGTGATTCGGATGGGAATCTGGTTAGATTCGATATCAGCCTCTTCGTTCCCAGCTCGCCTCCAACGTCTGGTTACCGAAGTAACTGCTTTGATTTCCAGTCTAACCTACCCACGTTGTGAATTGATCTTAGACAGACGAAATCAATTAGTCGCCGGGCCGTAATGCAAGCTGAGTTCGAATTAGGGTGATATCGCACAAACATATGTAAAAGAAAATAAAATAATAACTCGAAAAGTTCAAATGTGTTAAAAAAGGATAACAATATTTTATATCTGGTTGCTGAATATAGGACTACGTCTTCTTCCCAACCCGCTATATGGATTCGTGACACTTTGTTTTTGTTAGGCGAGTCTTAACATCTTAAGTTGTTTGTTCTTTTAAGAAACTGGTTCTTGGTGTGTCTTCAGGCGATATTCGTAAAACTTGTTTTGGTAGTATGAGTCTAAGTCGTTCTTCAAAAATAAATTGTTCTTGATTAGAAGATGAGTTCGTGATTTGCTTGGAATCTTTCAAGTCAGCTAATGGCGTGGCGGGTCTTCAGAGCTCTCAACTGGAACTCAACTCGAACTGAACTGAAACTCAACTCAACTCCAACTTAACTGATTTTCGCTCCCTGCGACTTTGCTTATATGGACGCTGACCAAAACCGGGGTGGGCTTGTCGGGGTTTGGAGGTTCCTAGATAATTCCAAACCCACAATCCACTTCTTTGTTTTCGGTCAGGAAAATTTTATTATTTTCCATTTTTAGAAGTCTTCTCGTCCTCCCACCTTCTGTTCTCATATTGGTATCTCACCATACCCTCAGAGGGTGTCAGCGGGTTTCCCCTCTCTCTCACAGTGGCATCTCACACCTATCCCCTCAATGGGTGCCAGCAGGCCTCCCCTCCTACTTCACATGATTACCTCCGCCCAGTACTCCTGCTATCATTCAGCTAATGGGCGCTCAGCAGCGTGGGTGTGGCCAGACTAGCCTCGGTTTAAAAAATCTTGCTCAAAGAAAAAAAAAATTTTATCTTTTTTTTTCACTTTTCCTTTTCTTTCTTCTCTTCGAGGAGACCTCACACCCTAGACTCTTTATCTTCAACCGGGTTACCTGGAATTCGTCAATTAGCTTTTCGCCATCACCAAGCGGGCGGCCACCCAGACGCACCTGCACTCCTGGCGCCAACCACTGATCCGATAAAACAATTTTGCCACCACAGCCGGATTTCATATGGAATTCGTCAACGATATTTTCGCCAATTATCAAATGGGTGGTCAATTAGACGTTTCGCATTCTGGCGTTATCTATTCCCGATAAAATAATCTCGCCACCATAGCCAGGTTTCGACACAAAACAGATGCCTTTTTCCAAACGACTTTTCCGTAGATAACCAATGGTTTGGTCTTTTGTTTTGGCAACTGTGTGTGGTCCAAATGGACATTTTGCGACACAGTTAATGTTTATCTATTTAGAATTCTGTCACTGAGGTCATTTGGCCAACCTGGAATTTCCACCCGCCCCGTAACCTAAATCAGATTAAATCCAGTATCTTCCTTTTTACCTTCTCGACAATGGAAATAAAATTTTTTACCACCGCTTAGTGTCCTTTTCGTGATGGCTTCTTATCACCTAAATTTAATTCTCGCCTTTCCTTTTTTTTTTCTTTTCTTCTTTCTCCCTTTTAGCAAGTCAAATAGTGTCACATTGTTGAGAGCCATGACCGGCCACCTCTTGAAGGGATAAAACACATAAAAGAAATTTGGCCATGTTCGATTTATTTTCTCACTAAAACTTTTGTTTTTATTTTCCTATATCAAATCACCAAATTTACATTTTTCTTTTATTAGGTTGGTGCAAAAATAATGACGTAATAATGTCGTTTTTGACGTATTTTTAACGTCAAAAAACGACATTGTTACGTCATTATTTTTGCACCAACCTAATAATATATTTCCTCAGTTTCATAGCGGATATTTTGGAATTTTATTATTATTTTTTTAAATTGTAAAGACACATTCAATACCTACATGCTTCTACCACACCTAATTTTAAAGCAGGTTGCTGCTATATATATATATATATATATATATATATATATATGTATTCTCATGGACTGTCTTTTGCTCTCTTTTATGCACCAGGACATTTATATTTGAATTTTGGAACTTCCATCTTCTCCCTCTATCCTACAATTAATACCTTAATAGTACATAAAATATCACAAAATCAGATAAGAAAACAAAATAATGATCAACTGAAAACATATATAAATATTTATTTTATCATTTAAGCATTAAAATTAACTATTTATATATTTATGAAAAAAATTAAATAAAATTTCCTAATTCAAGAAAAGACTAAAATGCTAAAAAATTTAGAAAGACTGAAAGCCAAACAGCAATAATTGAAAGAAAAGAGGAAAAAGAAGAAAAAAAAGAAAAAAGGTTAAAGAATGAGTGTAAAGAGTGTGTGGGGGGGGGGGGATGTGACAAAAAGAAAAAAAATCATGATTGGCTGGTGTCAGTCATAAATACAGACTGATGTGGAGGTACATCGCATACGCCTATTCCATAAGCCTAAGCCTAAGCCTATTTTCTACGACTACGACGACTACCAGTCCATTACGGTTACCTGCTAGATTGTCCTACCTGGTTACAGTAATCAACAACCACTTAGCTACTTCGAACAAATATATCCCTTTCCGGGACATATCACTAATTATAGCCAAGAAATTTTTTCTTGGATTTTTCAATTGTTTTGATAATACTTATATTAGCTTTCCTAGAAATATCTTATTATGTATAACTTCATTACATTTTCCCCGGCCGGCTATCAGTTAAATAGGATTGTTTGGACTCTCTTGTCTTCAGGTGGCAGCTAATCTAGGAGAAGGAAAATTAAACTTAAAACCAACATGAAAAGGTACGGGTTTCGCTAAGTTGCTACCATAATGGGCTTTCGAACTCCAGAAGTGGCACGAAGTTGAGAACGCTGTATTATTGAAGATAACGTATTTATTGAGCAAAACCTTTTCCACATAAATTTTTCTAGAAATTATCATTCCACTTTATTTCGCTGAAACTTATTACTAACATGTCCTAGTTAACTGCCTTTCAATCGTGTATTGACAAACAAAGTACATATGAATCACCTGTATTATACAGCTATCAATACATACCACCGCTAACAATAGTTTATAAAGCAGTTTTGTTTTGGCAAACATTGCTGAGAGGGTAGGGGAAAATATATAAGTAAGGAATTTAATTCACAGTTCATAGGAGGTATATTAGCTATTACGTCAATATTGTCTTTCAGCTTCGGCTTGAATATAAACATTTACAATAGTTGTTCCAGGTTAAGGAGATTAACGATTCATGAATTTGGTAGCAAAGTAAATGTGAGTTCGGACGCTGTACAGATACCCAGGCGCGTAAATAACTGAACTGTACGGTGGAGTAATAGATAAAGGTTGGGATTAAGGAATCGGGGAGTCGAGTTCAAATCCTAGTCGAATCCATTGCTATTACCCTTAGGAAAGGTATGAAACCTCTTTTTCGCCACAGTTGTGGGTAAAAAGTAGGATAAACCGGGTTCTATAGCGTTGAATAGCAACCGACTGCGGGAAAAGAATTTGCCTCGTCAGTCTTGTATCGAAAGATACATGATCGCCTAAGCGTGTATCACGCATCGCACATAACTGATTGACTAAAAAGAACCTAGACTTGGACAGTGGGGCGAGAAAGATCTACCTCAGTAGACTTAAATAAAAAGTTCAGGTTAAAATTTTCGTAAGACTACGAGGATGGACACACCTGAAGAAGGAGGATGCAAGGGTTGAAACTTTTTAATAATAACTAAGATAAAGATATTAGCCCGTATGTAAGGGATTTAAAATATACCGAATATACTCGAGTATAGTGTAAGTTTTTATAAACAGTCCTGGAACAACACTTTTCACTTTCCTGTAATAAAAACTGTAGGGACTGCGGGTTTTTGTCTTTACGCACACATACGGAGTGTAATAGCAAAATTGTCCAAATCGAGTCACAGCTTGAGATAATTGTCCATCCGAGAAAATGTTTAATATCTAAAAATAATAAGAAGAAAAAGCGTTAAACTGAGTAACATTTTCCAGGTTTTCAGATAAGACGTTTAGCCATCTTGACACCATTTGTCGCAAGAATCATTGAAAACCTTTTCACTTATTCAGCTAGAAAAAGAACAGATTAAAATCGTTTTGTGTCAGCCTCACTGTGTCTTCCCAACTGAGCAATGGTGAAACAAATAAAAAAAATATTCAGACCTTCAGTAATGGTGCCAACATTCATGCTTTGGCTTCCATCTTGAAATCTCGAAGCGTACCCTTTATTTCGTCCACCGAGGTAGAGTGTTCTAGTTCCACGTGTTATGCTTCTTCCGGATGTCTCAGTTATTTGCCTTTAGCTCAACTCTCCAAGGTTTTGGTTCACTGCTTTAGCCAGGTATTGAACTTACAACTCTTTGGGTTTAGTCTCCAGATCTAACCAATGCTTTTATCTACTGAGCCGGTAGACGTAATAAAGGATTCAGTTCGAAATTCCAATCACCTGATGAAGTCCGGAAAGTACAACGGCCGAAACGTTATGAATATGGAGATAATAGTCTGAATAATGTAAATAATGTAAGTAATCATAATACCTCATCTAATAGATATAGACAGACTTAAATACAGATTTAAATAATTCATATTCCTAAAATAAATATGATTTCAAAATTTAAAATATTATTATGAATTACTTGTAATTGCATGCATGAGTCCCAGTATAAATAGTTATAAATAATTATTTTATAATTATGATATTTTTGCATTATATCAAGTACTAAGAATATAGTGACTAGTGTTCGCAAACTGGAGGAAAGACTGTGATAATGACAACGATAATGTTCTGACTTCGAATCCCCGGTTGTCTCCCTTGAATCTCTTTTCTTTTTTTTAAATGTATTTTTTATCACATAAAATTTGGTGAGGCATGAGCAAATTTTCATTTCGAAAAACTTTGGGACTCACTGACTTAAAGGAAAGACCCTGGATAGCGACTTTTTCATTGGCTGATCATCCTTCTTACGTAGTCTTATGATGACGTATTCTTATGCTTTAATTATTTACATTTGGACTATATTGTCCTCATCTTTTTTGTTGTTATCACAACGTTTCGGCTGCTGTGTCCCCCGGCCTTAATAAGGTGTACATCAATCTGGGTAACCTACAAGAAATTCTGAACTGAAACCTTTTAATCTACGGAGAAAGACCGTTCTTGCTCCAGTCATGACTCCTACTTGGCCACTCATACATAAAACAGGAAGTTACTTTTTAATCACCCTCTTATTTAAACCGATTTCATTCAGATTTCTATCATTTTTAAACACAGTCAGCACATTGTGGCCGTGTCATTGTTGATATTATTGATAATATTGCTATTATTTCATTCAGCTTTCTATCTTATTTTTTACATGTATAGCTGTTCGTTTACAATCTCCCATAATTTAATTGGGGAAAGGAAATATGTCGTATGAACGTAGACATAAATTTACCATGAAAACTTCCTAAATTAGTGCACTTTCAATATATTTTCACCTTAAAAATTAACTTCCCTTTTTAACTAAAACTGCATTAAGTCAAAAATTTGGTTAGGCCTATTGCGATGAACGTCGATTTTTAAACTGAGCGTCCCTATATTTTTAACGTCTTTAATGTAATCAGTCTGAAAAAATCCTTCCCTGGATTTTACTTAGGAGTTTTTATTTATTACGCATGTATGTTTTTTTTTTTTTTTTTCTGTTCTTGTGTTTTATCAAATCTGGTATTCTTGCTTGGATGGGGCAGTTATTCTGGATTGTCGAAAACACAAAGCATTATGTGATTTGGGTTTTTAATCAGGCAAAACTCCCAAAATATTTGTAGAATTTTGATTTCAGTAATAAATATTATATCGCGTAACTAATTCAAGGGAAGCAACCCTTTGTTTACGAATTCACTTTTTTAAACGAACAACTTCTTTCTATTATCGTATGAGGCAAAGATTTCTTATAATCTTTAAAAACTATTGGTGGCATGTTTAGATTTTTAAATTAATTCTTAATAAAATCCAGTTTAATACATTTTAAATTAATTTATTTTGAGACAAATTAAAACGTAATATTGAAAGTTAATAACGAAACATTTATTGTTCAGGGGAAATAACTCTTATTATCTTATCTATTTACAGAGAATATCAATGAAAAAGGATAGTGAATTTGTAACCAAAAAATAATGAAGATCTTTTCTCGGTATTCAGTCCATTGCTCTCTCTAAAAGCATTGCTGTTCGATTCTTATGTTTACAATAAAAAAAAAAAATATTTTAATTTTTATTGAATGGGATGGGTGATTATATTGTCTCCAAGTTTTTCGCTTTAGACAAATTATTTCTGGCAAAGTAAAATTTATGAAATTTTGGCAGTTAAGATATGATTAAACATACGCTCGCACGCACACACACACATAGACACGCAGGTACACAGACAAAGAAATTTATGTATAGATAAAAAAATATTAAATTGAGAAAAGTAAGAAACATATTTGTTTTATAAAAGATACTTATCCCAAATATACATTTATAACCTTATTGTATATCAAATAATTTTATATGTACACTTTTATGCAAGTATTATACAAACATAAACATATATATATATATATATATATATATATATATATATATATATATATGCACATTGTTATATGTATATTCAAGAATTAATCCAGCCAGAATTTGTTAAATTCAACTGCAACGGTCTGTCTGTTCATTTGTATATATCCAAATTTCGAATAACTTATCGATTATATATATATATATATATATATATATATATGATTAGCCTGACGAATGCGTCTAGCATGAAACAGGCTGTCCCCTTTCAGTGCTGACTTCATTGTTCACTTATATATATATATATATATATATATAATTGTAAAAAATAAAACTTGCTTGACTACAATATTCAGGACAGATTGCGCTCGAGCATAAAACAAACTGTTGCCGCTCAATTTTGACATCAATGCTCACTGTCATATTTACGTATGCTCTGTCCTTGATATGGAGTAGTTTTAACCATAAATATATCATACCTTAAAACTATATTTTTATCATATATATATATATATATATATATATATATATATATATATATATATATATATATATATATTAGTTCATCTTCATTTCGTTCTTCCCAAGTAGTTCATTTTCACAAAATTGCTGATCGATTTCCCGATACATTTGCGCCGTAATTTCTCCAGTCAGTAGTTTTTTCAACAAAGAACATGGCGATCTGTTCCGGCGAAAGAATATACCACTGGTATTCCTGTGCTGTTTGATGAATGTTTCGTCTTGTTCATCGTTACTTTCTGTCGGAATGATACCTCGAAGATATTTTTCTAGTTCCTTCATTTCCGACAAATCATCTTTCTTCCTCATCGGCATTGCCTGCTTTTGTATGTTTTCCTGTTGAAGGTTATGTATGCAATGGCCTTCGAACTCAGGACTGCTTGAAAATTTTGATTGATGCTTAGTTTTCACTTTTCGTGGAGGTGTTTGCGGGGTTGAAGTTGTATTTTGTTCCATTGCAAGGACTTGATACAAAATGGCGGATTGCACACGAGTTTCATCATTATCTATAACTGAAAATTTAGGTATCTTTCTTTTGATGCTATTGGAATCATCAGAATGATCGAAAGTATAATAAGTGTTATTTGCTGACTTGTAAAATATTGACTCAACTGCGGAAGATGATCCTTCATCTAATAAACACTTCAGACCAGAAAATTCAGTCTTTGAGGGGATCTTTAACGAGTTCTCTTCTAATATTGATAAGTGTTGTTTTTCTGAGTTTAACTCATTTACTAGTGGACGTTTTGCAGGATTTTGTTTTACTATAGAATTAGTCATTTGCTTACTTTTATTACTTGTTCCTGGTGTGTCAGTTACAGACACGTTTATTTCTTTGAACTTAGCTGGTAAGCGGTCTCTATAAGAGTGATCACCTTTGACATGTTCTTCATTAGAAAGGATCCATATATCTTGTGAGCTGGATTGAGACGTATTGTTATTAATAGCATCAATATTATTAGAAAATCCAGAGTCCGGAAAATGTGATTCCAATTTTATGGGATCCAGTTTGTCACCAAAACAGAGCACAGAATCATTAATATTTGCTGGTTTGTTCTCATAAAATCCCTTGTAATCGTCCATGCAATCTTCAGCGTCTTTCTGGTTTGCAAATGTAATTTCCGAAACTTTGGTTTTCGAAGTGTTCCGGAACTTTTGACCGTCTGTCGAGTTCGTTTCCTGAATGTATTTCTTTAAATTAAATTTGTTTTCGAACTCTTTGCAAGTGTCTGAAATAAAATTATTATTTTGGTTTATACCAGACATCTCCTGATCGCTATAACGATAGAGATTTTCCAAATAATACAAGTATAAAGGTTCTTGAGGACGTTCATCGCAGTCGTTTGTACTTTTCTCGGGGATTTTTTTAAAATTCCCATCCGAAAGCTCTATAGATTTTACAGGACAGTTTTTGATTGAAGGCAAAGGCGCCATTATTTTGTGTTCTTTTACTGGACAAAAATTAAATTCCCTTAACTGATTCTCATTCTGCGAATTGTTGCTTTTGTTGTTGCTGCTGTTATTGTTTTTAGCTGTGACAGCGCAAGATGAAGACATCGTATTATTTGTTGATGTCACTTGACGAAGATTTGTGCTGTTTCCTGAATAAGTGACACTGAAGTCATTTAGATCCCTGCTTGATTCATTGACGCAGACAACATCATCATTTGTATTTAAGTGTCTTTGTGAATCACGTGGCAAGGTTTCTCCGGCCGAGAAAGGACTTCCGTACGAAGTGACGTCCAGTAATGCAGACAGATCTACCATACTGCATTCATGGACGCAGTCATTAACACAGCCGTCTTTTCTATTGGTATCATAAGCGTACGGTGAAACAATGGATTTATTTACAACACGATCTTCACAATCAATAACGTCTTCTTCATCCGAGGAGATGAACAAACTTGAAGAGAACTTCGTGAATTTCTCACTTAAGGAATTGTTGTCGATATTTAAAACTTTATCGTGGTTACACTGTAAAAATGACGACATTTTAGCCGGGAACTTATACACTGACTCCCTCCCGCTGTCTGAGGACAAAATGGATGATGTGCTCTCGGTGTTTTCGGAATCAGGCCGCGACTCTATTTCAAGAAAACTAGATGCCCGAGTTTCATGAGCTAAACATTCGAAGTCCATCGTGAATATATCTGTATTGTTGAATAAGTCACTTATATCTAAAATTCCCGTATCTGTTGAGGGCAGTTTCTCCGTTTTAACATAAGTAGACATATCGGAGTTGGGTCTGTCATCAGTAAATATTAACTGATCAATTAATGACTCTAATTTTGTGCTTTCGTCACCGTCCAAATCTACAAACGATTCCTCGCTGAACGCCGAATCAGTGGAGTTTGTTCGGTATCGAGTTTCAAGTTTCGCATTGCGGAACTTTCCGATCCTTCCGCGAGAAAACTGCCCGCTTTCTGTTTTGTTCGGAAGATTTTGAGAATTTTCTATGTTTTTAGCGTTTTTTGCAACTGATGTAATAGAGGTAAGACCATTGACGGAAGTTTTATCCTGACGTTTTAGATCTGGGAGTATTTTTATGCTGCGTGGCTTTTCCCTGAATTTCAAGTTGTTCTTTGTATTATCTGAGTAATTGCTTTGCTGAGCGAAGATCATTTTTGCTGCCATGTTGAAATTGCTATAATATTTGCTGAACTGTCTCCTTTTATTCCTTTCCGTCTTTGATTCTTTCATTCCTTGGTGGGAAACAAAGCCTGGGGTGTGTCGGTCCCTTGGCACACAAAATCCTTCGGCACCATCGAGAATGTCATTGTGTTCTTTGCTTCTAATCTTTCTGGTTATCTCTGAAAGAAAATAGAGGAGAAATGTGAGAATTATAAGAATAACCGTTGAAAAAACGCTAAATGTTTATGATGTAATGAATATGCATACACCTGAGTTCCCCCCTCACAGTAATATGATTGGCTGGTGTCAGCCATAAATACAGACGGATGTGGAGGTACATTAGATTGGTCTAAACCTATAGTCTAGGTCTAAGCCTATGGTCAATGTCTACGCATATGGTCTACGCCTATTGCCTACACCTACTGACTGCGACTACGACGAGGACCAGTCAATTACGGTTACCTGCTAGATTGTTCTACACGGTTACAGTAGCCAAAACCACTTAGCTACTTCGATCAAATATATCCCTTTCCGGGGCATATCAGTTTATTATCTCGGCAACTATATTTGCAGAAAATTAAATAAAAACAGAAAATAATTTGTCAAGCTTAGTAAATGTCTAAAAGAAAAAGAGTTGTTCGGGTATCTTCGTTTTGTTGTGTGTGTAGAATTTTAGAAATAATATATATCTATAATAGGACAATATGACCAAAGACGAAAGGAAAACCTTTCTTAGCCGACGCATTTCGTTTTCTGTTGCAAAATAAAATCCTTACATTTGCATTGATAAAGTCCATCATTGGACGAAATACTTCAACTAGATAAGTTTTCATTTTGTCTTTATTCATATTGTCTTTTCATAGATAAATATTTTAGTTATATCTGAAATACTGCACAAACATATGCCCCTAAAGAGATCCCTCCCTATCCACAAGCACTTCCACTCAGAAGGATATGCTCTAACAATGAAGAACTAAGTAAACACACTCTTGAGCA
>OZ010593.1:73393096-73415596 GCA_963932145.1 Acanthosepion lycidas | reverse complement strand
CGCCTACTATATGATTAGTAGATTAATAGGAGAGAAAGTCTTGGGGGAACAGTCGAATAGATTGAACGCTGGGTCAACCGACACACACTCACTAGTCGTGTAATACTCTTCTGTCGTATTAACTGTTTACTATATGATATATCTGTAACACTTGTTTTGTTATTTCTTTAACCATTTACTTGGTCACAAAAATAACCCACAAAGAATTAATAAGCCATACAAAACGAATCAATCGGTATATTTATCCTTTATTTATTTATATATTTCTGTTATTACAAAGTTTTTTTTCCAGTTGTCTTATATGTTTTCCATCTCGTAAATCAATGTTTAACATCAAAAATCCTTTTTAACACAGATAGCCAGGTTTGTTTTTTGGTTGGTTGGTTGGTTGGGTTTTATGGTATATCAACCACTAACGTATAGCTGGCAACATTATTTTTTCCAAAAAATGTACAGCTGGCAACATTATTTCTTCCAAAAAAAGCACAGCTGGCAATACTATCTTTTCCAAAAAACGTATAGCTGGCAACATTACTTTTTCAAAAACTTATAGCTGGCAACACTGTTGTTTCAAAAACGCATAGCTGGCAACATTATTTTTACCAAAAAATGTATAGCTGGCAACATTATTGTTTCAAACACGCATACCTGGCAACATTATTTTTCCAAAAAACGTATAGCTGGCAACATTATTTTTTCAAAAACGCATACCTGGCGACATTATTGTTTCAAAAACGTATAGCTGGCAACATTATTTTTTCAAAAAAACGTATAGCTGGCAACATTATTGTTTCAAAAACGCATAGCTGGCAACATTATTTCTCCAAAAAACGTATAGCTGGCAACATTATTGTTTTAAAAACGCATACCTTGCAACATTATTGTTTCACAAACCTATAGCTGGCAACATTATTTTTTCCAAAAAACGTATAGCTGGCAACATTATTGTTTCAAAAACGCATACCTGGCAACATTATTGTTTCAAAAACGTATAGCTGGCAACATTATTTTTTCCAAAAAACGTATAGCTGGCAACATTATTGTTTCAAAAACTTTATCTGAAGCTTTGTTTTTGGACGTAGTTTATCGTCATACCCAGGACGCGGATGTAGTTTATCGTCATACCCAGGACGCAGGTTTGTTTTTGTCGACCTACGAGTTACTTTCCTTTCTTGACAAGATTCAGTGAGTGTTTATCAGACAGGACTGTTTGAATCTGTTGGAAGAAAGTGGTCAAGCCATCGCAGAGCTCATTGTCTTAGGATGTGATTTCATTGTTTCTATTCACTTGATTGAAAACGCGTTTCATTACTAATTTTTCTAGACCATCAGATATCGAGAACCTTTTGTAGAAATCTAACCTGAATGCAATCAATTTTTTTCCGTTCGTCTTTGCTGTTTTTCTTCTACTGTCCTCTATTCATCAACAGTCAAAAGATGCTTGTAACATAGACATTGCATATTCGTAGGACTAAATCTAAGAGAAACAAATAAAATACGCAATATTTGTAAATGATTACAAAAGACTCCATCATCATGTCCACACGCGTCAGCTTTTTATGATGAAAAACTATTTATTCCGAAACGGTTAAGACACCACACGCAACTCGTTATAAACATTATAAAAAATTATAGCACCATTTATTCTATGTAATGATCCAAACATTACAAGTACATATAGTTACTAGTCTACGTAAAACTTGCAATAATTCCATTTACTATACACATTCAGATAATTCTAAAACCGCAGATATTCTAATTAAACGAATTTTATTCATTTGTTAAAAAAGGAAAAGAAAAAAAGAAAAAAAGACGAAGACTGACTTTAAACATAGTTGAAGGTTGTCGTTTGTCACATTGACATTTGTTCGCGAGACATCCGGACAATTCTCTGAGGGTAATAGAGGAAGTAAAATCTGTTTCCGGTTGGCTTGCTTCCTCTTATTTTTAAGCAAATAAGTCGCAAAGATTACAAGTCCATTTTTGTCTAATATATTTTTTAAATCTTTTAATCGAGTTTGCGATCCTTTTTATTCGGCAGACATATTTTCTTCCATTTTGATTTTATCTATTATATACGTCGGTCTATAAACAGATTTTGCAGATTTTTTTAAAGAAATTTAGTTTTCAGAAAATTTCACTGTACAGACGTGAATGACAAATAAACAAATATGTTTTTTTTCTGCCGAGTCTACAAGGAAAGGTGAGATCTAGTGTTGTCCTGATGGAAGACGAAACTCCTCTGATTGGCTAATTCCGAACGCTTTTCATCGATTAATGTCTTTAATCGGTCCAATTGGGAACAGCATTTGTCTGAATTCAGCGTATGATTTTGCTGGATAATCTCGTATTACGCAATGCCCTTTCCATCATATCAGATACACGGCATCACCTTCTTCAGATGGTGACCGGATTTGATTAAGCAGTGGTTTAATTCGTTTTAATTAGGACCGTTTCGCTTCACATTGTGGTACACGATCCATTTTCATCGCTTGTGGTCATTGTTTGAAAAAATGGGTCGCTTTTGTTGCGTTTGAGCAATATTGCTTGTGGAAAATGTGGGACATTAAATTTTTTCCGTTAAATCATAGTTGAGATTCACGTATCCAAATGTTTTAAAATTTGAAAGTATGTGGAGTATCGCTGCGATGTCCCGTGCTGTGTATTGCTTTTGGGTCAGCGTTTCGATTTGGTCATCATCAACGACCTTGAAGCTTTTATTTTAGTTTTAATTTCAAGCTGCTAGATTGAATTTAATATTTCCAATAAGCAAAATATTTTAAAATAATTTTAATTGACTGGAACGAGCTTTTTTTGCCAAAAATAGATGATTTGCGCCTTATTTTTTCAGTCGTCTTTCATTGTAATGTAATTCTCTTTATAAAAAATCCTCCAAAAATAAAATATACTTTACTGAAACTTTATTTCAGGAATATTAACTGATCTAAAGTATAATTAATCTGATGTTAAACAAACATTATTTACTTTAAGTTTAAAATATCACAGAAATGCATTTTGTAACCCGACAGTAGCTGTTTTGATCTATTGACAGCCTGATGACAGGTGTAATGTTGTTCTACGGAGACTTTATCTGTAAAACATGATTTAAGAAAATGACGTGATCACATTTTTTATATAATTTTGAAGTGCTCAGTAAAAATTTAGGAAAACATTCTACGTAATCTATTGTTGTATTGAATTTTAGATATGTTGGTTTTAAATTTACTATACTTATCGCATTTATTTTCTGATAATGTCGTGTATGGTCATCCG
This sequence comes from Acanthosepion lycidas, assembly GCA_963932145.1. Classification (NCBI taxonomy): domain Eukaryota; kingdom Metazoa; phylum Mollusca; class Cephalopoda; order Sepiida; family Sepiidae; genus Acanthosepion; species Acanthosepion lycidas. The sequence goes on along the minus strand of OZ010593.1, from coordinate 73,412,323 downwards.
TACTTATAAAATTCGTTGTGTTTATACACAAAATATGTTCAAAATTCTTTAAAAAGTCTTGGTGTTTGATGATTTCTATTAAGCTTTTCCATTTATGATTAATAAATATAATTTTCACTTAATATTAATATCATCTAAAAGGCTGAAATTAATACAGAATTTTAAAAGATTTAAAACTCAATAATTTTTTCTAATAAAAATTTTAAAAAAGGAAAATGAAGAAAATTCTTGTAAAAATTCATTATTCATCAAATTTTTTTTAAGTCAGTAGTATTCTTAATATATCTTATTTATAAGAGCAATTCTAAAAGCTTTTCTAATTAAATAATATCATAGTTTTATTGCATTTTTTAATTTTACGATTCAGAGCGGATTTTGGTTAAATGGTGTTTCTGTTTGAAAAAACAAATTGATGATTTAAATTCTCCAACTAATTCTGCTTTTAAATAATACAAATATAAAGAGGCTAATATTTTAATTTTTCGAAGTTTCATAAAATTAATTAGGTGGGCGTAACAGATGCAAAAATACATTTACCAAGATTAAAAAAAAAAAAAAATTAAAAAGTAATTTAATTAATTTTTGAATATGTTCAGAAAATTTAATTAAAATCCAACAGTTGTTTAATCTTTTGCAAGAATTTCCCAAAGAATTTTCAAAAGAATGTGTTTTTAACGCCAAAGAAGACGCTAAAAATATCTATACTAATCTTTGGCGCGTACCCGCTGACGCAAGAAAAGCAAGATTTCTAACCAAAATTTCGAACGTGTTGTAAAGGATTAAAAAAAAAATTAATGAAAAATTAAAAACATATCTTGCTCTTTCCTTTTAATAACACCGTTTGACGATAAAACTTGTTTTTTTTTCAAGTTTGGGTCCTTTTTTTCATCATGGTATGCTCTTTTCAGAAAAACATTAGTGGCACCTATATTTATATATTTGACATTTATATATTCGATATTTATATGTTTGATATCATCATTTCTAATACATCTGTGCACAGTTATGTGTATCTAGCTGATCTAGAAAATATAAAGAAACGAAAAGAAATTTGTTGAGAAGTTAACAAACTTTGCTCAAATACGTGTGGGTGGATCAATAAATCCATGACATGACATAATTATTAGCTGACTATTTATCTGAATTTTTCACTGTATAATATTCAGTTTATGAGTATAATACATAAGGATTGTGTTAATTACATTGACAAGGAAAGAGATTTCTTTGAAAAATAAATACAATAGAATCCCTGCCAACCGGACTAAGAAGACCTTCCGGATATGAAGAATTTGTTAAAAAATCCGGATATGAGGGGGTTATATTTAGATTAAAATGAAAGAACTGAAATCTGGTTTAGCATTTATTTTCAATGTTTTATAGTAAACAAAATAAGCTAATGGTGAGTGAAATATAACGGAATTGATTTTAAGAAAAAAAGAAATAAAGTATGTAATGTTAATGAAAATTCATTAAATTAAGTATGCCACGTATGCAAAACAAATAATGTATGGCATCATTTGTTTACATTTGTATACGCATTGAGCAGATATGAATGTACGTGAGAAAATCATGGAATATTGTAGTTTAAAAACAGTAAAATCGACCTTGCTAACCGAACGCTCCTCTGTGGCGAAATCGGTAAAAAAGCACGTCAGGCTATATGACGGTTCCGTATAGCCTGTTGGAGGACGCACATTCGATGACGGTTCGATTCCTGTTGGAGGACGCACATTTTCTATGACAATTTCTAGGGAATGTTGTTAATACTGTTTATTATAAACAGGGCATTAACTTAAATATTTGTTTCTATAAAAAGAATGTATATACCTATATATATAGGTTTTACTCTACTTAGTGTGTTGCGATGCGATGGAATAAATGTCAAAGGAATTTAAGAAACGGTTCTATCAATTTGTGTAATTTCATTATATTGACCCAATATATATATATATATATATATATATATATATATATATTAAGACATTTTTATGTTTATACATTCTTTTTATAGATAAACATAAAAATGTCTTAAGAAATAATTGTCGGACTTTGTCCATTTCATAATGTGTGACGTCATTTGTTTACATTTGGATACGCATCGAGCAGATATGAATGTACGTGAGAGAATCATGGAAGATTGTAGTTTAAAAACAGTAAAATCGACCTTACTAACCGAAACGCTCCTCTGTGGCGAAATCGGTAAAAGCACGTCAGGCTATATGACGGTTCCGTATAGGATACAGGTTCAATTCCTGTCGGAGGACGCGTATTTTCTATGATAATGTCTCGGACATTCAGGCCGGTAAATGTTGTTAATACTGTTTGTTATAAAACAGAGCATTTACTTAAATATTTGTATCTATAAAAAGAACTTGTAACCTATACGGAACTGTCATTTAGCTGACGTGCCTTTACCGATTTGGCCACAGAGGAGCGTTCGGTTAGCAAGGTCGAAATTTATTATAAACAGACCATTTACTTAAATATTTGTATCTATAAAAAAGAATGTATAAACTTAAAAACGTCTTACAACAAATAATTTAACGAGGATTTGTTCGCCTATCGCCCGGTTCACACTTCTTCCCCATCTGTTGAATAAGAGTAGAGCTTTGTCTTTTGTTTCCTGTATCGGATTATTTTTCCTGTTCCTTCTAAAGTGTTTTCACTCTTTTTCACTCCTAGTAACCCCTTGCGTGTTGGCATTATCACCTTCCTTGGAGTGAAGTGATTAAAAATTTTTTTATAAATCTTCGTTGAATTTATTCAATAAAAATAAAAGTATTTTTCGTCATAACTTTTATTAAAGAACTTCTTTATGGGATCGCTCCATTATGGTGATTTACTAAGCGTAGCTTAGGTGTGGCACAAGGCCGAAAAAAGTATAGCAGCACCCAGTAAGGACCGAAATCACTATTTAGTCGTAATTGAGCTAGCGAAACAAACTTGTTAACCATTACACCACATCGAAATGTCCCGGATGATTCTGTTGGGTTACAAATGGCGATTATCTCCCTTTCATTGAGACAGTCACGAGGATCACGTGACGGTCGGTGAATGACGTCAGGAGAGAGAGTGACGAGAGCGGTTGTCATATCGAGCTCAGAGACGAGGGACGTCCTTCAAAAATAAACATATATATATAGAATTCGACGTATGAGGGTCAAGCAGATCAGTTCCTGGGAAACCGACAGCCCAACAACTGCACATGAGATTTGATTATAGTGGTGATGGTTTCGTCCAAGACCAGCCACACTTTTTGAAGGACCGAATACAGAGACCTGGTGCACTACGTGTCACAGGATCCCCAAACAACCCTCCGCAAGTTTTTCATTCAGAGTTGTCTTTCTCCTAGACCAGTTGCCATCCAAGGCTATAGAACAGAGTCTGTTCTGCTATTTACCCATAGTTGGAGGGAAAAGGGGATTCACGTAAGTGAATGTAATGGATTCGACTGGAATTCGAACTCGACTCTCCGATTCCTCAATCCAAACCGCTGTCCATTTCTTCACCGTGCCTATATAATTGGCCACTAATATTATCTCTCTTTCCCTTTCTCTCTCTCTCTCTATATGTTTTACTAATCAAAATCAGTTGTCAAACAAGGTCCATCATAACAAATCAGTAAGAATTGTGATTCTCACTTGAAAATTGTTAGATATGACACGTTGATCTTTAGAAAAGGGAGAAAAGAGGAGAATCGGTTAGTGATCTGACCCTTCCATGGTAGTTAATTTCACCGTATCAACGTTTGAACAGATTGAGACAGTGAGGAGGAACAATTTAAAGCTGAGGTAGACAATTGACTTTGGTTACAACTCTGAGGCATATTTCCGTTGCTGGCTTAGCAGATGGTTGACTCACTTGTTTTTTGATGCTTCTGTTTGTTCTTGCAAAACGAGATAATGATTCCTTATCAAAATACTATAATTTTAGAAAGTGTCACATCCAACTGGATGCTTCACCATGATGAAATCAACCGTTTCCATACAGGAAACATTCGGCATTCATTGACCGAGAAGTCAGCGTTACTGTCAGTTGAAACTTATAAAATCTTTCTCTTAAAACTGTTATTCAGGAAACTATTCTTCTCAAGTCTCTTTTGTAGTTTTCATGTGAGTTTCCGTCCTAATCTTTTGTTTAAGTTGGTGCGGAAAGTCAACATTTTCAGTAATAGTTAATGCGTTAGTCTCGCAGATTGTGATTACTGCCTATCAGTCTCTTTATTTGTAACCCTGTGCTAGGTTAAGCGAATGCCTGCTTCAGAGTTAGATCAGTAGAAAGATGAACAAGAGGTTCGGACTACTATTTCGAGGGGGTTTTTATAAGAAAACACTGATTAAAAACTTAGGAAGAGCTCCATTTTCTCGTCAGTCTATTAAATTAAAATATGCACTAAAATAAATTAGTGTAAACAACAATAACACCCGTCTATTATATTTGATATTTACGAAATTTACATGACTTTAACTGAAGACGTAACATGCGAGGGAAGATTGTGTTATTCTAAGTTTCAAAATGGAGAGGGATACCGTTTTTAAAATCATTTCACTCCAAGCAAGGCGGGAGTGCCACGAGCACGCAGGGGGTTATAGAGAGTGAAAGTGAGAGAAAAGACTTGATATTGCGAAAAGGATAAAAGATGAACGGGTACCAATGCAGCAGGAGATTGCCACTGATGTTGCATTTAAATCTTTGAAGATTGTAGTCATCATAGAAGCAAGTAAGAGGAAAGGACTTTCACAGTTGGGAAGTACGAGAAAAGAAACTGTTGGGGTAGAAGTGGTGGTTACCATTAAAATTTGATTCATTTCCAAATCCATAAAATTCGTCGTCTTCGTTATCAAAACTCTGATACTCATTTTCAATACTACTACAATCGTCGTTAAATAATGCGTCATCTTCCGTTCCATTGAAAGCATTGCTAATGCCACACTTTTAAAAAGATTTCATGACAATTTCTGGTTTAATATTATCCCAAGCTTGCTTTACCCATTCGGAGACATGTGCAATGCTGGGTCTTTTTATACTTCCTGTAAGTGTTCCATTGCTCCATTGTTTAAGTCTAGGCTAATAGGAGTTGAGAGGTAGCTAATTTCGGCGACTATTGCGAATTTTAAACCTACATATGGCATATAAAATGCAGTGGAATTTTCAAAGATATTTTAGTAAAAAATGTGCGTCTTATATGCCGCCAAATAGGGTAGATGTTAATCTAGTAGCACGCTTAAATTAATTTAGACGGAGCACCAGGGATAAAAAAAACTTGTCATAGCAGTTGCCATGAAAATATTTGTAGAAAGGACAGAGGGAGGCCACGTCAAACTTGTGAGAAAGTGACTGAAGTCGAGATGCCAAGAGAGGATCGATTACTTTGCAGATCCTTCTTTGGATTTTGTCAAGAACCTCGAGATAAACAGCAGGAGAACCAGACCAGATATGACAACAGTATTCAATGCGCGAACGAACAGTAGATTTGTAGTTGTGTAAGATGGACCCTGACGAGAAAAACCTTCTGGCACGACATGGTGACCTAAATTTCCTTGCAGTAGAGGCAGTTATTGATTCAATGAAGTTAGACCAAGAAGGCACAGTGAGACACTCTCCGGGAGTCGAGCATCAACCATTTTGATAGTGGGCAGGGAAGTTTCTCTGTGGTGATTAAATGAGAGCGGTTTAGTTTGGGAGGTATTAAAATGTACAAGCCATTTCTTGCCCAGTTAACCAATGTTTGGAGTTCCTTTTCGAGAGCAGCGGCCAGGTTAACTTTGTTATCGCTACCAGATATTGAGACAAGAGTAAATGGTAGTATCATCTGCATAGATACTTACTTAGGAACTGATGATATCAGGAAGATCATTGATGAAGTTCAGAAACAGTGTATGACCCAGGATAGACCCTTGGGGAAAACCCACGTTCGTATGAAAGGATCTGGAAGAGAGTCCGTTCAGAACGACCTTTATTTCACGATTTGTTAGGAATTATTGGATTAAATGAAATAATTCTCCTGTAATACTGTAGACATGAAGCTTACTTAGAAGACCAGCATGCCAAACCCTGTCAAACGCTTTCGTGATATTTAGAGCCACAGCTCAAGCTTCGTTGTTATTATGAAGAGCTTGATATTCATACTCAGCTATGGCCGTAAGCACATCAGCGGTAGACCGGGCAAAACGGAAGCCATATTGTTTGTCAGAAAGTAAATCAAGAGAGGTAATATGCTTAACTACTTCAGCATTAAAGCCTCGAAGAGTTTGCTTAAAAGCGGTAGGAGACTGATAGGCGGTTGTTCGAGGGGTCAGAAGGTTCTTCAGACAATAGGTGTATAGTTTGGAGAGAATATTTGTTTAGGACGACTTCTGGTATCTTGTCAACTCAACTTACTTTATGGGAGTCTACTAAGGTCCGAAGCCAGTGATGTTCATATCACCCAGTAGAGCATCAGTTCTAGCGGGGAAATCAGGTGTGATCCCACCGGATGAGACCGTATTGAGCTGGATGAAAATTTCTGTGTAAAGCATTCAGCTTTATCTTGCATAGAAAATCAGTTGGAAATATGCAATGATTTCAGTTCTAAAGTCACATCCACCAAGTGTGCTTATTTCACTTTTCCGTATTTCCATAAAGTTGGTTTTTATTAATAATTAATAATCGATTGCAGATTATTAAATTAACACTAGAAAGGAATTATTTTTATTTGATTGGCCAAACTGAATTGCGTGTTTTATTCTAGATTGATCAATAATTAATGGAGATTAACTGACCAATCATTAATATTTTATAGATTTGCATTAAGATTACGTATATATTATAATTTAAAATAAAATACGAATCAGCGACATTACTTTTTTTATCAGTGAATATCACTACCACAACATAGAAAGATATAGAAAAAAATGAAAACATTTTTAATATGGAATTTTTATTTTTGTTAACTAGCAATAGCCGGGAAAAATTCACGGGTTTCTTATTCAAATTATCTGATGACTTAATTCTTAAGTTAATGATTGGATGTGCTCCTTGTTTATTCTCCTATCTCCATCATTAAATATTTCAGCTTTAAACAAAATATTACAATAGCAATTATAAATATGAATGCAGGTCATTATTTAAAGAAGTAAGAGGGTACAAATGAAAAGATTAAAAATTGACAAAGTTATCTATTTGACTGAAGAAAACATTAAACACAGGAGAGGGTTATCTCTTCCTCTGTCTTCTCTTCCTTTCTTTCTCTACAATCTATTCTTGTCAATTTATTCTCCTCTATCTATATACGCCTATCTATATCAGTGATTCTCAAACTTTTTTGACCAATGCACCCTTTTCACTATAAGTGAGAATGTCATCTTCTCATTCCAAGATTGTTTGACTAATAAGGAGCATTCCAAATAATATACATATATTACTGAAAATCTTCATTTTTTTCTGTATTAGTACATAGGCCTGGATTATTTTTATAGAGCAGTTTTACAGATTTAATGTTGATGGATTATTAAACTTGAATACATGTACAATAATTTGTTTTAATTCTTAACTAATTATTAAATGAATAAACGGTAGCATACTTCAATAAACAGAAACTGAAATAGATAGATTAATTGATTAGTTTTTTACGGTTTATCAACACTTTGCAGGTTATTTAAAGCCAGAAAATATTTTTTCAGATTGTAAGATTTTTCATTTTTTAGGGATAATAATGATTTTAGTGAAACAATTCTTACTAATTAATCCATATCTCGGAGGAGAAGAGGTGATTAATATTTTCCCAAAGGTATTTGCTCGTAACAAATCCGTTTTCTACGGTTTATCAATATTTTGCAGGTTATGAAAAGCCAGATTTTTTTTTTTTAGCTTGTAAGATTTTTCCGTTTTTGGGGATAATAAAGATTTTAGTGATACAAGTCTTACAAATTAATCCATATTTGGGGATTAATATTTTTCCCAAGGGTATTTGCGCGTAAAAAAAACCCCAACTGGAATTGAAATTCGGCACTCTGATTAACAATTCCGAGCCATTACCCATTACACCACCGGCACATCCAAGTTACAACACCTGGTATTCTCAAGCGGTCACCCATCTAGGTACAGACCAGACCAGACCAGACTCAACGTTGATTAACTTTCGTGATCGTACGTTAACCGGTGTTTCAACCGGATTTGGCCGTAAGCGCAAAAAGCTCAACAGAATTCCCAGGTATTGTGATTCAATAAATACAATTCTGTAAGTTAAAAACATGAAAAAGTAAAAATTTTTTCCTCTCACCCTTGAAACTCTCAAATTCGTCCTTGGGGGAAATCCCCGACCCTGCTGTGAACTCTTGATATATATCAATATAGATTATTAACTATTATATATGGGTATCAGTCTATTCATATCTATTGGCATCTAGAATCTGACACCATCGCAAAGGCTATGAAGTAAATATCCATTGTATAATTTTTTATGATAAAAATTGAATTTAAGTTAAATTAAAAAATAATGGCCACAAAATGGTGAAATCATGTAAAAATGGCATGAATAATTCCACTGCGAAAAAAAAAAAAAAAGAAGAAAACATGAATTTTCTCTAAGGTCCAAAAGAATCAAATAATTGTTGTAACCTAAGGAAACTTACTGAATAGAATAATCACACGAAAGTTGGTAATGAACGATAATACTTAGGACAAGAATAACACATAAGATTCGCTAGAGGCGCGTAGAAGGAGTAGTCAATTGATAGAAGTGAGTCAAGTGAATTCCATAATGAATTTCCAACTGCAGGATATCTACCAACCGCCTCACCGGTCAGATGTGGCAGAAGGCCGAATTTAATCTGGAGTGTCAGAGCACGTAGGCTCGGACAAAAATTCCCCGTACGCCCCGTATAAAACGAGTTCGGGTAGCTGTTTCCCGAGACGAGACCCTGCCCTCCGACATAGCCTCGTCTGAGGATCCACTCTGTCCGGAGGCAGAGAGACCAGGGAAGTTGGAAACGAATCATCAACTGCAGGATATCTACTAAATGCCCCATGCGGTCAGATGTGGCAGAAGGCCGAATTTAATGTGGGGCCTCCGAGCACGTAAGGTAGGCCAGAAATTCTCCGTAGTCCCTGTATAAAACGGGGTCGGGTAGCTATTTCCCGTGACGAGATTCTGCTCTTCCACATAGCCTCGTCTGGGGATTCTCTCTGCCCGGAGACAGAGAGTTTGACAAGCACAGCGGGAGATGAATCTCCAACTGAAGACCAACATACAGTATTTACTACTGTATTTATTTATGTGAATGGGGACATACTCATTATCGTCCGTAGGTATTCTGCAATAATAATTATAAAATTTTGTTGGATCTTTCGGAAATTATTCGATAATAATTTAAAATTTATTTTTTTGAATATTTAAAAAAATTTGTAGAGATATTTTTAGGCCTATCATTGAATTAAAATATACATAAGTACACACAAATAAACATAAATAGGCAATTATGAAAAAAATGAAATCTCTCGCAAGGGTTAATTTCTTCTCCTGGCAGAACTCCAAGGTAACAGGAAAAGAGTATAATTCGACCATTTAAATTCATTGTTTATGACGCCTTCTGTATTTAAACTGAATATATCTTCTGATAAATGTAGTATTTTAAACTTTAACACTCTGGAGGTGATTTTGTTTGCAAAGCAAAAATTTCAACCTGCCACTACAAGTCACTCAGATGAATGAATTTTGCAGTTGTGTTGTCATATCCTGCTATGGCAACAGAGGACGATCATGACTGAAATTAGATAGTGCAGTAGAGGAACCTTCAAAAACAATGCAATAGAAAGGAAAATAGTGAATAATGCAGTGTGTTAAAGGTTAAAATGAACAAAAAATTCAGTTTTTAAATTTGGCGATCTTGCTGTCAGAAAAGCGACACGTATATAGAGAGCGGAACATTATTTCTTCAATTAAATGGAACTTGTCAGTTTTAATTCTCTTTTGATGAAAATTGAAATATAAGCAACATATAAAGAGTTTACCCATGCTATAAAATAATGAAGGCTGAGATTAAAAACAAAACAAAAAAAACTGCTGTTACATTGTATTAATAAAATAGTGAAAGTTTGATATTGAGCTTCAGACAAATCAACCATCTCATTATCCTGGTCTTTTTCGGTTAGCTGGCCTTTCCTCAATGTGATTTTAGATCTGAACAAGTCTATTGACGGAGTTTTCTTTTAATCGGTTTCACCCAATACAAGGCAGTAAAGTCACTAAGACACAAGGCGTTACTTAGTGCGGAAGAATTAGGAACAGAAACCTTACTAATGAGCGGGAAGAGAAAAGATTAATTAGGTGCACAGTAGTTAGCGATTGACATTGTATTTAAACTTTTGCAGATTATAGTTGGCTGGAAAGCATGGAGCTAGAAGGGAGTACCACAAGTGACAAGTGTAAGAAAAGAAATTGTTAGCACAGAATTTACGGTTATAGCTAGCCAGCTCAACTCTAAATAGATAAGATCTCGATGGCAGTCTACTACTTTGATTAAATTTAAAAACTTTAGGTACCATAACGAAGAGATCACCCGGACAGTTACCATGAAAGTATTTATAGAAAAGATACAGAGAAGCAGCCTTGTGGCGGTGGGAAAGTGACGGAAACCGAGTTGCCAGATCAGGACTGATAATATTGCTGATTCTTCTTTGGATTTTATCAAGGTGGTAAAGCTAAATAGCAGGGACACTGGACCATATGTGGTAGCAATATTCTAAGCATGAACGAATGGTAAACTTATAGATATGTACTGTGACGTGACCTCTTTATTTATATTAAAAGTAATTAAACTAAATTAAATCAATCACTTGAGGTACTGATATTAAATATAAATCCCCGCCCTAAAATTTAATAATATATCTTTCATTCTTTCTTCTTATCGCTTCAAAATTGAATAATTTTAAGAAGACACAAACATCACGTTATCACAGAATTAGGTCACAACCAAACAGTCTTGACCTCTTTTGAATTGATTCAACGGTTCGATTTGATTTCGTATGTAGCGTTTAACAGTTGGATTTGATTCCATATGTTGCGTTCAACGTTATGGACGTCTCTGCACTATCTTGTCAGAAGAATCGTAGCCGTTACACCGAGAAAACGTGAAAATGTTTATTTCTTTCCTTGTGGGCTGGCTCTCACGTAAAATTCTCAACTGATCTTCTAGAGACGGAAAGTTAGAAGCTTCCGAGATCATCAGGAATTCAAAAGCCAAGATGGACAGTATCCTCCATGATTGAAAAGCAAAGTACTTTTAGGATGATAATCAAACAGATAAACAACACTGACTGAACAAAATATTTCTACATATAAAGGGAAACAACTCAACCGAGATAAAACAAGATTTGCTTACCTTGAATTATTTATAAAAAGAAAAGAAAGAGATAATGATCAAAAACCTCCGATAAGATTATCGACAGATAAGTAAACCATTGAACATTTCTCTTATGACATTTTTTATATTTTCTTTCTTTTTTCCTATTCTTTGTTTATCGTTTCCTTCTTCTCCTACTACTCTATATATTTATTATATTAAAATAATTATGACTTTACATCTTATGTTTGTTTTTTCTACGTTATTTGTGTTTGTATTGGCTCCTAACTTAATGTAAAATCTCACATTTTTTCTTTTAAGCGAACCAAGCCATATGTTTGAATTTTGTCGAGAGGTAAAATTCGTAACAGTATGGCAGGTTCTGGAGAGAAAAATTGTCTCGCACGACACAGTGAACCAACCTTTCTAGCAGCTGACCTAGCAAAGTCTTTCCTGTAGGGTTGAAAATTTGTTTACCATTAATTATGAGAGTTTGTCAATTCATCATTTGAAACAAAGGTCTCTGACCCCAAGTTAAAAACCAGATGCGTTTGAGTGTATTACAATATTGGTAAAACTAAAAAAAAATATATATATCTTCTGTAGAAGTAATTTTCGTTTCTCAGCAAAGAGTTTTTTTTTCCTTAGTAATGCGAAGCCATATATATTCTTTGCAGTAAAATAGAAACTCATAATCAGACCAATGCTTTCTTTCCTATACTGATCTTGGTTAACCAAATTAAATTATAACTTTATTATCAAAAGGACTTTCCTAGTACTTTGACAGCCATTCTCTGAGGAAAAATAGAAAAGTTAGTAAAAAATAATGTAGGGTCTAATCCTGTTACAAACGAATGTTAAGTACAGATTAAGTATACATGCCTTTCTGGGTATGACGATAAACTACATCCGGGTCTTGGGTAAGACGATAAACTACATCCGGGTCATGGGTAAGACGATAAATTACATTCGGGTCTTGGGTAAGACGATAAACTATATCCGGATCTTGGGTAAGACGATAAACTACATCGGGGTCTTGGGCAAGACGATAAACTACGTCCAACAGCAAGGGCTCTGATCAGGAAGTTTTGAGGATCGTGGAACCACCTCTTAACTGCTTGTGTTCCCAGGTCCACCGTGACCCGGGGTGGTAGCACCTGTTAGGGTCCCAGCTATGAGCAAATAGTTGACACCCAAACTTGTGTAAAAATAGGTTTTAATACCAGAAATACTTACCAGCAATAATTTTTAAAGAAAAAATTATTATCAGCAATACTTAAAAAAAAAAAGTACCTGCAATATAAACAGCTATACATTCTTTGAAAGAAATATGACCAGCTATAGATTTCTTGAAGGAAAAATATTCCCAGAAATAGATTTTTGAAGAAGAACATATTACCAGCAATAAAAATTTTGTCGGCATTAAATAACCCATTGAGGTGTTGATATGCCGTAAAATAAACCAAACCAAACTAAGGACACATGGTACAGTGGATAAAGGCGTTGTTTAGATCCAGTGACAGTGTGAGTTCAATACCTGGTTGAGGCAGTGGAGAACTTGGAGAGAGGAATTAACAGGATATAACTGATAACTGACATCCATTAGACATGGCACGTAGAACAGTCTACCCCAGCGAGCGAAATAAAGTGTTCAGTTCGACATTCCAACCACCTGAAGAAGGCCGGAGCGTACAACGGCCGAAACGTTGTGATAAATATGACAACAAAGAGATCGGACAATAGTCCGAATAATGTAAATAGTGTACATAATACCTCATCTCATAAATATAGACAGATCCAGTACAGATTTAAATTTGTAAAATCCACACAATGTCATACTTTGCCTTTTCTGCTTATTTTCAGTCATGGGACAAAGAATAAGGAAAAAGGGCTTGGAGAATTTGACACTCACAGGATATACTGAAGGAAAGAATGAGAGAGAGCAAAAGACCGTGTAACATACCTAACAAGCCTGTGTAAATGGATGGCAGAACAGTGAGTGTTATGGATAGTTAAAAGATAAACATTACTTAAAGCAAACATGGGCAACCTTTTCCAAGCATTGGGCCTCATGATCTCTGGCTCATCACAAGGCAGTCTACACTACTAAAAATATTTAAGGTAAATTTTTCAGCAGGTACCTCAGCAATTTTCACTACAGAAGAACGTATCCGTTAGCATATACTTTAGAAATGTAGAAAATTTTTATGTTTTAGAAAAATATTTATTTTCTTAATTATAAAATTGAAGTCTTGGTATAATATTATCACTGATGGCAGTGTGATTATCCTATGTCGCTTCTAATTTATTCATTTGAAAATGAAACATTTCTTCTTTAGAGAAAAAAAAAATTCTTATGAACGTTAATATTTAACGCCCCCCTCCCACGAGGGATGTATGTGGCACAAGGCCGGTTTAACGTGGGTTCTCCGAGTTCGTAGGCTCGACCAAAAATATTCCCATTGAACCCGTATAAACGGGTTAAGGGCCTGTCTACCTCCCCGGACGAAACTTTGGCCTGCGGCAAAGCTTCGTCCGAGTTCCTCTCTGCCGGGTTCCTCTCAGCAATGAACGTTTATTGAGTAGCGGAATATGCGTGGATAAAATGAAGAAATAATCGAATCTTCAACACGGCTCTACAAATTTAAATAATTGTTTATTATTTGTGTATTATTTTTCTATCAAATTGAAAGAAATGATTTAAAAAATTCTTTTTGCGAAACAACTTCACACAAAATATTTTGTGTATCTTTTTTTTATAGTATAACCGAATCACTTGCGTTAGTATAGAAGAAACAGAATGTGTCTACATGTGAGAAGGTGTGTGGCACGGATGTATGTTTTTTTATGAATGCGTATAAATTGTAGCAGTCGGAAGCATGAATAAACAGGGATGATGTTTTACTACAGTTTACGCTCGTAAACTAACTTAATCTGTATATTTTTTATGTGTCAATATCGCTAAGCATATTTTTGTAATATAATGTACTCGAATAAATATGCGAAAATGTGAATAATTAAGTATGGGAATTTCAGTTTTGTATAAAAAACGAACGACCACCCTGGTTAGAGGTTAACTGAAAAACTAACTAGCGAACTGATGACTTTTATAATGAAACATCGGCTCCAGAAAAAAAAGAAGAAATTTATTAATCTCAAGTTTATTGGTTAATAAATATTTTCCCAATTTTTGAATATTCATTTTAAGGAGGGAAATATTGTTGATCATATTCTGAAGTGAATTTCGTGGTAAACAGCAAATTTTAATTGTCTGCAAATTCAGAGAAAACCGGGCGTCTTATATGATGTCGCTGATTGGTCAAAATATATCAATATAAAAATTCAAATTTTTGCAGCCGATCGTGTACAAAAATGAGTTAATTTTTGATTTTAAGTAATTTAGTGGATTTTTCTACAATTCGGAAATGGATTCACACACCTTACTGTTACAAAAGCAAAAGATATTTACACGTATGATCTTCGTGAAAATCACCAGTGGTTTAAAATGCTGACAACGTCAGTTTCCCCGAAATTTTACAACATTCAAAGAAGTATTGTACTTAATCCTTGTTTATATTTGTAGTTATATACAAGAGAGTGTGTGGGTGAACAAGTGAGAACGAAACAAAATAAAATTTTATGAAACATTTTTTTCCTTATGAAATTAAGCGTGACATTCAGAAAGACCAAACGGGTCGCAGTTTGCCCATAACTAGCTTAGAGCTACAAACGATAGGTAGTTTTGGAGACCCATGATCATCCATACCTTGATGGACGCAACACAATAATAATAATAAACAACAGACAATCTTGTATCAGGTTGAACGGTATTAGCACCCAATGAATATAAGACTCGGGATGACAGAGTGGGCAAATATCTACACTGGAGAATCTGCAACTTTTACCTGAAGGAAACTGCAAGAAACAGACATTAACACCATCCGGAGCTGGTCATGGACAATACACATAGGCAGAACAATCAAATACATCGTGATCAAAACCCACAAAAACAGAATGTGCTTTCTTATAGACATGGCAGTCTCTTCAGATTGTAGTGTATCTTTGGAGATCTTCAAAAACTATCAATATACAAGGATCTTGAAGTGGATATCTAAAAAATGTGACGCACAAGGACATCGACAATTTCAGTTGTAGTTGGAGCCGTCGGATTGATTGGAAGTTGTTCCGATAGACTCAATGAAGCGATTCCAGGTAGCCCATGCCCTAAAGAAATGTAAAAGTACAGTCACACGTACTTCTCTGAGCTTACGAAGGGCTTTATTTATGAAAAATGTGTGTGATCTTGGGATGTCTTCTTTTTTTTTTCACAAAAATGATCAGCGGAAAAAGTTATGATGCCCTTTCATTACTTAGAGCAACAAATGTTCGACTGGAAAAGGTTCCAGTAGACTCATTTAAGGGATTCTTGTTAGCCCAAGTCTTAAAGAAATACCAAAAATTATACAACTCATACATTACGAAGAGCTTACTCTCTTTAAATTGTGTTTGATCTTAGGTTTTCTTTTTTTACAAAAACGAATCAGTGGAAAATGTGATGAAGTCATTTCTGACCTTAGGTCTCTGGTTAGAATCCAGACGGAAATATACACCAGAAACCAAAGGAAATAATAATAATAATAATAATAATAATAATACCACAAACAAAAACGGTGCCTTCTTATTGATATGGCAGTCCCTGCTGACTGCAATGTATCTTTGAAGATATTCAAAAAGCTGTCAAAAATAAAAGGACCTTGAAATAGAAATCTCGAAAATGTGGCATATGGGAACATCAACAATCCCTGTTGTAGTTTGGAGCCCTAGGACTGGTTGGAAAAGATTGCAGTAGACTAATTGAAGGGATTCCTGGAAGTCCATGCCTCAAGGAGATACAAAAAATTGTTCTGACAAGTACAGCCCACACTTTACGCAGGGCTTTATCTATGTAATTTTTTATTTTTTATTTTTTTTTATTTTTTATTTTGTCAGTGGAAAGTGTCATGCTGCCATTTCTAACCTTAGGTCCCTGGGCGGGACCCGGGAAGAAATGTGTAAACGCCAGAAATCAAAGAAAATAAAAATAATAATAATAATAATATATTTTCATTTGAAATTGTAAAATATAAAAAAAAAGTTATGTAGACATAAAACTGTAAAAAAGTTATTGCAGGAAAACAACCTCGGATATTTGAATCTAAATATATAATCCTTAAGTTGTAAAACGTTCGCTTGCAATTACAGATCAGAGACTTTTTTTCTTAAGAACTAATCTTCTTTTCTGTGTAATTCTGGTCAATTCTTTTACAAACAACATTCAAATATTCAATATTTTTAAGCTGCTTCTGATGATCGACTTTTCCAAAGTTCTTAATAAGTTTTCGATACGATTCAAATCCAAAGATTGTCTAAGTTACTGAATCATCATTACATTTTTCCTTAAAAATCGTTCTTGGTTAATTTTTTTTCTTTATGCATAGGATCATTGTCTTGTCGGGAGATTCCACCACTCAACTGTTGTGCCGAAGGAAATAAAAGATTCTCTGATATTCACCGACATAACCACTTCGATCATGACTTCGTTTATGACATGAATTACTCTAATGACATTTAAAGAAAATCTGTTGTATTTTCCCTTCTGTCTTTCACTCTGGGTTGAATGTTTCTTGGATTGTTGGCGCCACCGTATTTTTTAAAACAAAAATACCCCAATTTCGCCCGATCAAAGAATGTTCTTCCAAATTTGATTTAATTTCTCCAAATATGAACGCAAATTGAATCTCCTTTCACTGTATATCTTCGCCACAGAGGAAATTCCCGTGGTGCATGGAATTTTTAACTAGCCCACTGAATTTGTTGTTTACTGAAATTGGCATAATTTTGACACAGGGCCACAATTATGGAGCGCCGAGTGAAGATCGAACTAACTACTAATAGACAAGCAGAAAAGCTCGTTGACCTTTACCCTAGGCCGAGGTGCATAAACCATTTCGCTGCATTTTGTTACTAACACTTTTTGGGGGCAGCCAATATTCCAGTTACTTTCCAATCTTCTTGAAGCTTCTTTCGACTTTCAACTAAGCGTTGGATTTTGTTTAATTATATCTTTGCATTTTTCCGCGTTTCAGATATTTTAGGAGAGGAATGTCACCAAAAATCCTAGGTTTCTTCTATTTCGAGATAAAAGGACTAGTGTTATGGAGCGCATTATTCAGGGTTTTGTGTCTGTAGCAGAAACCATCAGAATTTCGGTTAAAACTTTCATTCTTTTGTGTTAATTATAATATGAATAATCTTACTTATTATAAAACGCAGATTGTGTGTGTGTGTGTGTGTGTGTGTGTGTGTGTGTGTGTACGTTTATATATTGGATCGGATTTCCTACATTTTTCAACCGATTTCAACAAAACTTCACAGAACAACGTAAAATTACCTTGCGGTGGTTCTAACAGCGCCAAAAATTGGAAAAATACAATTGTTTTTGCACGAAATCAATTTGAAAACACGATTAAGAGGTATCACGAGAATGAAAAGGGGACAACTTATATCGAGATATACTTATTATAAAACCCACATTTTTCAACCGATTTCAACAAAACTTACTTTCTTTTTGGCAGGTAGTGTTTCTTATTTTCTTGCACACTTTTTTCTTTATTTTTACATTCAGAATGCTTTAAAAATTCCATTTACAAGACAATTGTTTATAACAAAATTCTATTCAATCGGTAGACTCATAACGATTGAAAACATTTTTTTTTGTTTGAGTTTGGGTTTGACCAATTCGTAAAAAAAAACAAAAACAATTGAGACATGCATGTCCGTCAACCTTAAACAATAATCTTTGTCAGTTTTATTTTTCAGTCTTTATGATGGTCGATACTTGATCTATCTCTTACTGTTACATCCCCGGGCAACGCCGGGCTCTACTGCTAGTATTAGATATAATGACTATTTACATTATTCGGACTATTGTCCTAATTTTTGTTGCCATATTTATTACAACATTTCGCCCGTTGTACGCTCCGGTCTTCTTCAGGTGGCGGGAATGTCGAACTGAACCCTTTATTTCGCTTGCTGAGGTAAACCTTTCTAGTTCCACGTGCCATATCTAATGGATGTCAGTTATCAGTAATAAGGAGTGCCAGAGAAAAGTAATAACAACGAAAACATGCAATATGAGTTCCTTCAGGTCATGGCTATCGACATTTTCCTGTTTTTTGTAGCTCAATAATTTTTTCTTTTTCTTATGTCTCCTAAACCTTGTTCTGTCATCCATTTATTCGCACAGTAGATTATACGTTGTTTACCTCTGCCCCATTTATTTCTAATCTGCCCTCTTTCCAAACCCTCTTTCCACATTTTCTGTCTTAGAAATGGCAACTGTCTCTTCCTGGTGGCAAGAATAAGTGTCCGTTTTATTTCAATTTTCTCTGAAACTTTATCGTTGCCCACGTGTTTGGTTCATGGTTTTCTCAGCATGTACTTGTATTTGCACTAAGTCGGTCCTAAAATAGGTTCGACGTACAAAACGTTATGAACTTGATATAATAGGTAATGACGCAGAGAAAGCTAGTTGTGGTCGCTGGTACTTTAGTGTCCGGCATCGACTCACTGAGCGACTCATACTACTCCTACTTATTATAGTTGGGATAGTCTATTAACAATAGAATAGGTGCGTTCCACTATAACACTTTCATATAGGAGGATCAATATTACATAATAGTTAAGTACTATTTTCTTTGTTTCGAACGAACTTTTTCTATTTCTTAATACTTTGCTTAGCTTTTGGAAGGCATCTTTCGCTTTCTTTCATTACTTTCTACAGGAGCTGTTGGAGTTTTCCTTTCTGTGTTTGCTAACACTGTTTCATTTGCATATCTCATGTTTGTAAGACTGTGACCACCAATAA
>OZ010593.1:73385596-73388096 GCA_963932145.1 Acanthosepion lycidas | reverse complement strand
AAAGCCGAAGACGTTGTTTACAGTACCCGGTGTTTCCAAGCGGCACCCAATCTAAGTACTGACTGGTTTCGACGCTGCTTAACTTCGACCGTCCTGGGTATGACGATAAACTACATTCGGCAACAAGGCATCTGATCGGGAGGATTTGAGGAGCGTAGACCACATCTTAATTGCTGTTGTTCCCAGGTCCACCTTCAGCCAGGGTAGTAGTACTCAGGTTCCCAGCTATGAGCAAACAGTTAACTACCAAACCGAGGTCAAATCACGATGAAAGTAGAAACATTTTTATCGTAAAAATACCAGCAACACATTCTCATAGTAAAAAAAAAAAAAATTTACCATCAATACATTTTTGTAAATAAATAAATAAAAATATTAAAAAATTGCCAGTAATACATATCTGTAAGGAAAACATATTGCCAGCATTACATTTTTGTAAAAGAAGTTACTAATACTCCCATGAAAATTAACCTTCGGCATTAAATGACCCATTACCAACCCAGACAGTTGATATGCCGCTTAAAAAAAAAAAAAAATAAAAAAATCGCATTTATATGTAGTTGAAGGTATACAGTTTCGTTAGAAATATATTTAGTTGCAGTCACAAAATTGTGTTCCAAATATTTAAGATTTCGCCATTAAATAACCCATAGAGGTACTGATATGCCGCTAAACAACCAACTAATTATCTTTGGTGTTTTCAGCGTGATTTGACAGTAGGCTGACGGATAGGAGATCGTTCTTATCGTAGATCTTAGGCAATCTGAACATATGACTTTGTCTTTCCTTCTTAAGTCTCAAACATTCACCTTTCCACTTAAAGTAATATCTACAGTTCCTTTTTTTATATCTCCCTTCTGTAGTTCCACAAGTTCAGGCCTTTACAGTTAGGACACGCTGTACTACTTCCAAGGAGGTGAATCAGCCTCATTTTCCCTGTATTCCAAATGTAAGAAGATAGTCCCCCACTTCAAACAACCATCTTTTAAAAAATGAAACGTTGTGAAACAGACTCCTGCGTGAATCTTTCTTTGAATATTGCAATCGTAACCTCTTCAAGTGAAGATTCAATCTGTATCGAGTTCCCTTATTCCCCTAATCTACTGCCTCCTGTGTTTAATCCTACCACACCTCATTCATTATCGTACGTACACCTATCTAGATATGACGATAAACTACATCCGCGTTCTGGGTAAGATGGTAAACTACATCCGACAGCAAGGCGTTTGATTAGGGGGTTTCAACGAGCACCTCTTAATTGCTGGTGTTCCCACGTCCACCCTGACCCGGGGTGGTACACCTGTCAGGGTCCCAGCTATGGGCAAATAGTTTATATTCCAAAAAGGGTCAAAACACTATGAAAGTATAAAAATAGGTTTTAATACCAGCAATATTTTTTGGAAAGTTTTTTTTTTACCAGCAATACATTTTTGAGAAAAAATATTACTAGCAATAAAAATTTTATCAATATTGTCACATTGAGGTTGATATACCGTAAAACAAAATAAACCAAACTAAGCCATCGTACATACGATCCATTGTTAAAGATGCAGGTAAAATGGCCGGCTCTCTGTACCGTACTAGTAAGTACCTGACTCCTTATGCTATCCTCTACCTTTACAAGAGCCAGATCAGGCCAAAAATGGAGTACTCTTGTCATATTTGGGTGGGAGCTTTCAGAGTGTCCAAAAGCGTCTCCGAGTCCTTGTGGGTGACGAATTGCTCTTCACCCTCCAACCTCTCTTTCACAGGCAGGATGTGGTAACACACTCGCTGCTCTACCTCTAATTCCACAGAAAGTGCTCCGACGTACTACATTCCTTGGTTCCGTCAGTTCAAACCCTCACAGCAAGGACACAACATGCCACTTACATTGTACCAAACCACCCATATTCACTCTGTATTCCGTCAGTGAGAAGTAACTTCTACGAAACACTGCTCTGTGGAATCGACTCCCAAGATGATGTTTCCCCGATCACGACAATCTTAACTGAAGGGAGCCTGTTGGATAACGACCCTTGTAGATTATTGGTAATTTTAGCTTCACTTTTGGCTTACTATTGCACTAGACTAACTTGAGTATCGACTTATATAACATAGACACTCACACAAATGCACAGAAATATATTGTCAACATGTGCTTATTTGTTAATAGACCAATCGGAGTGCTTCGATTTTCAATGTATTCATTTTTGCTAGTAAATCTAGAAAAGCTTTTCCAATTATTATAAAACCATTTGCTTTTATATTTTTCGAAGTAATAGTCTTCCTGTTCAAGATCAAATTATATAGTCTTAAAACATTGACGGGTATACAAATATTACTTAATGAAGTGGTTTTATTAACTATAGACCAACAAATGAGTCAAATTATTCATATAGCAAAACTGACTACCAACTCCAGAGACATAAAGATATAAGAGCTTCTGGAAGACTTTTGTTTGGCCGACATAACCATTATATACGAAAGTGAATGAAAAATCAATGCAGTTTGTTTTAAT
>OZ010593.1:73373096-73383096 GCA_963932145.1 Acanthosepion lycidas | reverse complement strand
AAAATAAAAAATATTGGGACCCTTAACAATAAAAAAGAAAAAGTCAACACTCAGTAATATTAACTACGAACACGGCCACAATGTGCTAACTCTGTTCGGAAAATAAAACATCCCTATACATCCAATTAAGAAATATAAATAAAATCACCCTTGATAATGGCTAAAAGTACATACGAAACCGCTCGAAACTGTAGAACATTTGGGCAGTTTCTTCACACTCTGTGTCCAAAAAAGAAAACACTTGCTCGAAGACAAGAAAAAATAACTAAAAAGCTTAATCGCAATAGCTTGGCTGTCGTCTTTAATGAAACATGTATAAATATATATACTAGTATATAGATACTAGTATATATACTATTATATATATATATATATATATATATATATATATATATATATATATATATATATATATATTGATGCATGTTTCATTAAATAATATAGACAAGTTTTGTCTATTTATTTTAAGTAAGTTCCTTTCATATTGTCTGATAAGCTTAACAACATTATCATTGAACGACGAAAGGAAATCACCATACTGATACATGTTTAAATCTAATCCAAGCTTTCGGCTCACATAACCCATTATCAAAGATGACAATTACATTTCAATATATCAACCAATACACAGACGAAACAATAATGATAGTCCTTTTTTGTTGCATCAAAAATTTCAAAACTCGTGTATACGAGACGCCGAAGCGAAAATCGCGTCGCAGCTCGTGACGTCACACGTGACCACGTGAGAATGAAAACGAGAGGTATTAAGTATGGGAAGCTGTTGGTATAAACCATTGGCTTCTGTTATCAATTATAGGTATTTAAGAATATTTGTGGAGATTTCATAGTTTATTTTGTTCAGGTTAGGTTTCAACTGTTTTATGTATATAGCTTCAAGAATTTTTAGTTTTTGTTTATTGTTTTCATGTTTAAATATAGTTGTGTTTTCAACAAGGATTTTCCGGAATTGTCTATGCAGCCAGGCATGTTGTTTTAAATGGCTAAAAATGTTAGAGTTATCATTCAAATGTAGAGTCAACCGTCGTGAAAGCGAGTTTGTGGTGTGACCAACATATATATTATTTAATCCATTTGAGATATAATCTCCCAAAGGGCACTTGAATTTGTAAACTATGTTGGTTTTTTTGCAAATCGCTAACGGGGAGTGGGGAAGAATCATTGCGAATAATTAAATTGGATATACTAGATTTAGTGTAGTATATGATTAACCTAATTTTTTTGCTCGGATCGGTTGTAGATATATTAGTATTTACTAATTTTTTTAGTATATTTTCATCTTATTTATAATTAGTTTCAATGTATGAAAGGAACTTACTTAAAATAAATAGACAAAACATGCATCAATGAAAAATTGCTGCCTAATTATACACAATATCTATCTATCTATCTATATATTTAATATATATATATATATATATATATATATATATATATATATATATATATATATATATATATATAGTACAGGTCATAGATCTGTTGGTATATAATTCAGGTGGATCCTAGTAATATCAGATATTAAAACTGATCCACAGAGAGAGCTCAGTTTATTATTTATTATAACAGAGCATACATTTTATACAGCAATAAATCCCAAATTACCTCATGTCGGTAGAGTCTATTTCGGACCAGCACAGACCGACTGTCTAGGGCTGAGGAAGACTGGCATATGGCTGTACTGGTCTGAAATAGACTATACCCACATGAGGTAATTTTGTATATTTTGCTGTATAATATATATATATATATATATATATATATATATATGTGTGTGTGTGTGTGTGTGTGTGTGTGTGTGCGATCTTTGTCTACTTGGTTTCGAGCGTGGCCAGTTTCCTAAATTAACCGTTGCTTAACTCACTCAAGAAAATTCCTCAGAGATATTATATTGATAGACAACATGAATGCCACTCCCTGACATCGACTGCCATAAACCAATGCCAAAGCTGCTAAAAATGACTGGCGGCGATAGTTTCAGTCGCAGGTTTTTATTTCAGAATTTACCTTTCTCTCTCTTTCATTCATATATATATATATACACGAATAATCGTTAAAATAAAATGCGTATCTGTCTGTCGTCAAGAATGATGGAAACTACTTTTTCTTAAAATACTAAGTAGGTTTGCGATCCATGCGCTGTCTTTAATGTCGTTTCGATCTGCTAAAACACTGCATTGTTTAAATGCAAGGAAATTGCAGTAAAAATACTCCGAACTTCCATTTACTCAAATCAAAAGAAAAAATAGCTTCCTTGCGGCAACGTCTTCTTAACTGAATTTAATGAAAAGCACACGGTGTTCATTATGACTAGATATTTCCGCTCGGCAACAGAGTTCGAAATAAGGAAGAAGCCGCAACTTAGAATGCAGATTTTCAAGATAGACATATTCTCCGCAATTTGAAGGTTGACGCAATAGAATCTTCTTATAATTATTTTCTTTTCTACTTAGTCTTCTATCATATTAAGCCAAGCCAAATAATTATCAATAAGTCATAATTATAATATGTCTCACCCTTTCACTGTTGAAACTGTTAAATGTAGCCGTAATGTCAATAGTGTTTGTGTGTGTGTGTGTATACTTAGTTGTATTGATGTGAGCTTGTGAACCTGGGTTTCACTCCCTTGCGATCATCAGAGTTTATGTGATGATCGCAAGGGCGTGAAACCCAGGGTCACAAACTCATATCAATACAACTATGTTAGCTCTGTTATTGATATTGACCGTTTTCCAATAAGTACCGCGCATATATAATATATAAATATATAATATATATAGAGAATTTACACACACAGACACACACACACATATATATATATATATATTGGGGGATCAAATATTCGTACACATACAAATTTTTAATTTATTGTATTTTCAACTAATGAATAAACACACTTTTCCTTTAATTAACTATACACAGATGCATAATAACTAAATAGGCATAGAAAGCAGAATTTTTTTCTGTTTTCTATACATATTTGTTTATAAATCTGTGTAAAGTATATTTATTCATTATTTAGAAATACAATAAATCAAAAATTTCATATGTACGAATATATATATATATATATATATATATATATATATATATATATATATATATATATATATATATATATATATATATATATATATATATATATATATATATATATATGGGTAAATAGTAGCATAGACTGGGTCCTATAGCTTTTGATGGTAACCGATCTAGGAGAAAGAGAACTATGAATACAAAAACCCAACTATGGGTTAAACAGTCTCAGCAACCCGCAATTGGATAAATGATGAGAGTACGGATAACCTAAGAAAACTTAGTCAACCAGAGTGGAGTTACTCCAACAGGAGTGAGCAAGTCCTAGGTTTGTATTATATATATATATATATATATATATATATATATATATATATATATATATATATTAACCGTTATAATTAGTGGATATTCGTATTTGAGTAGACGCTCCGTCTATTTATTGAACAGTATTTTTATTTATTTTCATCTACCAGCTTGAATTTCTGAGAAATCTTATTAAAGAAAACTATGCGTTCTCCGGCAAGATTCGAACCTGCGTTCCCCAGGGGAAACCGTCATTAGATCTGACGTACTTTGACCTCTTCGCTACAGAATGCGTCGATGACCAAACAAAGTTCGACATGCGGGCTGGCGTTGTCATGGAGGAAAAGCACACCTTAGCGATTCACCAGTGCTGGCTCCGTCTGGCGCAATACCTGTTGCACACGTTTCAATTGCTGCGAGTATAGGTCTCCAGTGACCGTGTGGCCCGTTGGTAGCAGTTCATAATGAACCACTTGACGACCTGCCCACCAGACACAAAGCATAATATTGCGTGGGTGTATAGGCGGTCTTGCGGTGTGAGGGACAACATCCTGAGGAGACAACCAATGTCTGGAACGCTTGGGAGTTTCGTACAGAACCCACTTTTCATCACTGGTAAGCACTCGATTGAATAAGGATGCGGTACGGTGGCGAGAAAGCAGCGATACGCAGGCTGCCACTCGTTGTCCCTTGTGGACCCCCAACAGTGTTTGCGGAACCCACTTACTCAGTTTGTACGTCTTACCTAGGCGGTACAGGTGAAGTCTAACTGTTTCATCGGAAACGTTGAACTGTCTTGCAAGTTCACCACACGTTAGACTACTGTCCTCTTCAATGGCCGCCTTCAGGACTCCGTCATTCAAGACCTGTGGTCGCCCACTGCGAGGCTCATCATGGAGAGACAAATCTCCCGACTTGAATTTTCGAAACCAACGCCTTGCAGTACGTTCATCCACAGTACTATCCCCAAACGCTTGACATATGCGGCGACTTGATGTAGCTTCTGATAAGCCCACTTTGAAGTCGTAAAGCAAACAGCCCCGAACGAGATCTCTAGACACTTCCATCCTTCTCACAGCTGTTCGGATTATAATTGATGGCCGGCACGGTGCGCGTGTTTTTATAACGTCTGAGTTTCCTACTTCCGGCTGTCCAAATTTGAAAACAATTGCTACATTCATTTCGTATATATTTCAACTTCATTCAAAACGGACAGAACTTTTTTGGTTACCTTGTATAATAAAATATATTCTACGTTATGCTATATTTATAGGTTAAAGTGATCAATATCAGAGATAGAACGTATGTAAATGTAAAAGTGGACACTGAAGTCAACACCCAGAGGCGACAGTCTAGTTCATGCTTAAATGAAATTGTCAGGCCTGACGATTGCGTTTATGCATGAAATAGATAGTCCAGTGTAGACTTCAACGTCTATATATATATATATATATATATATATATATATATATATATATATATGTGTGTGTGTGTGTGTGTGTGTGTGTGTGTGTGTGTGTGTGTGTGTGTGTGTGTGATATAACGATATATATTTTTGTATAACTGTATATATCAACAAACAGTATTTAGAGAAATAGTATGAGAAATTCGAAAAAGTTTCATCGGACTGGGCATTGTTGCCTACATATGCCCATATCAAATATGTGGTGCAGTTCAATTTATATTACAGTGAATCATTCATACAAAAAGTAGATTAGTAAAGTTAATGATATAAAATGGCGAAATTCCTTTGCTAACAAAATTTTAAAGGTGCATTAACCTACAAATCATTTTACCAAAAACAAAATAATTTCCATGCCTGTAGATGACTGAATGTACAGTAGAAAGTACTTGCGTATTAAAGAAAGACCTTATACAGCTTATAATTTTTAAAAACAAGGATCATAACATTCATCGAGTGATTTGTAGGTTAATGCACCTTTAAAATTTTGTTAGTGAATGGATTTCGTCATTTATATCATTAACTTTACTAATCTACTTTTTGTATGAGTGATTCATTGTAATATAAATTTAACTGCATCACATATTTAGTATATATATATATATATATATATATATATATATATATATATATATATATATATATATTTCAGTCAGCGCAACCTTGCGCCAGTTTTCTTCAACCCTGGACTGGACTCATCTCGGGATTAGGGATTTAGAATTTAGATAGCAGTCGACGAAAATATATCGACCCTGCTTTTAGTTTCAATTCAAAACCTCACTCTTCATATAACCCCAACTTAGGATCATAAGGTTAACATCGGGGTCGATTCCAGCGGGCCTCTTCCCATTTTAGAGAGATACCTCCCGCACTCACCTTACCACCAACACGGGCTTTTTATCTTTCATTTTGGATAGGCTCGGCATCTTTTCCTCGACTTCTGTCTAAACTAAATTCAAAATCCTTGATTCCGAGACGAGTCCAGTCCAGGGTTGAAGAAGACTGGCGCAAGAATGCACCGGCTGAAATAGGCTATATCCATATGAGGTGTGTGTATATATATATATATATATATATATATATATATATATATATATATATATATATATATATAGTCATCCACAGACAGACTGTTTCGCTGTATTACACCTCATCACTGTGGCTAGACATCCGGTTGCTTCTAGCAAGCATCGAAACGCGGCTGAATTGGTGTCAGTCAGAGATTTTACCCCTAAGCCCGTTGGCGCATGGCAGGGAAGAAGGTAAATTGTAAGCATATTTATTTTTAGATAAACACAGTGACCAAGAGCACACGATTCGCTTTACCGATGTACTATATATATATATATATATATATATATATATATATATATTTTAGTTGCATCTTACATTATTAGCCAATTGCAATTTTTGTTAATTTAAAAGCAACTAATAAAGTGATCCACACAAGTATTTCTACTATAAATGTACAGGATTTTTAACTTATGTAGTATTTATAGTAGACCATATATCACTCTTACTGTGTTAACAGTTTTATGAAATTTACCGGATTTTCTAAGTTTCTTATTATTACTGTTACCCACGCACGTATGGAGTTTCCCAGCTATAAATAGGAGCAGGTACTGCCTTTTGTAGAGGGAAGTTGACAGTTGGATCTTGCTGTAACACTCTCGTTTGTATATGTTTGTATTACTGTTTCTCTTAATATATTTGTTTAACTCAATTCCTCTCTTTCTGTCTTTATTTCTGGCCCTAACAAGACCACAACAATTACTGAAACTCCAAGAAACATAATCTTGCATATAAAAATTATAGTTATTTAATATTCCCAAAATTTACAAAGACAAAATATTCGAAAATGTATAATTTTAATGGCGACTCATTTATAAAAACAACATTAACATAAAATGTATACTGCATGTCTTGAAACGAGTTTTAGAAGTTGTTCAACCATTGATTTTATGAGTTGTTATATTTCTTGATATGAAACCAATTGTCCAGCATTCAGAGTAACATTCCAAAGCTCATCTTTGTTTGTAAATTGCCGTATATATTCCTCTTCTGTATGCTTTACATCTGTTCAATCTGGTTAATGTCGTGTGAACAATCCGTACACTTCATCAAATGCATGTCGTTTAGACTCATTTTATTCAAATATTCATTAATTTTGTTCGACAAATATCATCGAGCAATGACATCCATAGCAGCCATCTTTTTCCGAAAACATTTGTCTTTTTCTTGAACCATGGCGCCACGTGTCCTTTCAACAAATCAATCAATCAATATATATATATATATGAACTTTCATCTTAACACAATCTGAAAATCGCGATAGCCTACCACCTTTTCGAGCCACCTTCGTCTTGTTGAGGACTCAAAATACGAGCGTGGTTTTCGCTACCCAGGCTTAGTTCTACCTGTCTAGTTTATCGAGCGCAGCGTAATATTTGTTGACGAAAAGAACAGTTGAAAAATCGATCTTTATGTATTCATTGGATTTTCCTTATAGAATGTCTCAAATGTTTTACAACCTTGATTTAGGACCAGGAGTCTGGTACGATTTAGTATTTCTTCGCTGCCGCAACGCTTAAAAAAATTCATAGCTTGATAAAGACGGGCTTTTTAAAAATAACTTCTCATGTGATTCGAGAAAAAAATCGGTGGCTTAAAGTTCTCAACTTGCCTGCATTGGACTCATTTAGAAACTAAGACGAACTCCTTCATAGTTCAGTAACAAACATTTTCATAATTGCCAGCGTTATTTTAAGTTTTTTAAAATCTAAATTTTATTACTTTTATTTATCTGCCAAAGCCATTTTACGTCTAATTACAACGTTTCAAACGCGCAATTTAGCTATTGGGATTTTTAAATTCAGGACATTTCAGGCAAATGGCCACTATTTGTTTACATCTGTTTAGAATGACCAACTTTCAATGCAGCTGAACAGATAGATGTTGGTATCATTCCGCAAATAAACCTCCAGGTTCTAGTAAATATTTATTTTATATATTGATAAATCATGAAGTGGTTATTAATGTGAGACGCGGTTTCTATACAAAGGGATATTGAAATGTTCTGACAGTGAAGTTTTCAGCAGCACCTCATACATACACTGACGGAAAATAAAATTGCAACCATCTGGATTTGTGTTTTAATTTACTCAAGATTAAACTTATGGATAATGTCGCTTGATTGTAGTAAATGATCACATGTACAGATCAATGTGTGTACACGTTACAAAATTAGTTTTGTACCAACAATGCTTCTACTGTATTCATAAACGCTATATCTTCCTTAGACGTCAACACAAGCTTGTACTAACGCATGCATTTTCTACGTTTTTTTTTTGTGCAGTGTACCTTCCAGACGTGGTCGATCATGGCTCTCCACAACATTCTATACTTTATAATAAGATTTGTCTTTTCATTATCCTTACTACTTCCAACAGACGTAGGAGCAGGTACTTTAACGTTACAAGAGTCAGATCAGGCCTAAAATGGAATACTGCTGTCGTATTTGGGCAGGAGTTTCCCAGTAGCGATAGAGTCTCAAACGCATTTCCGCGTCCTTGTGGGTGACAAATTATTTTCCATCCTGCAACACCTCCCTCATAGGCGAGATATCGCAAGCTTTTCACTGCTCTACCGTTACTATGGAAAGTGCTCAGACGATTGGACTCATACCATTCCTCGGGACAGTTGGGAGGAAAATGAAGACAACAGTCTCGGCTGGAATTTGAACTCGGCTCGCCAATGCCTCCGATACGGGTGCATAATTTACTCAAATTAAAATTGGTACCATTTATCATGGTGTAATAATTTTACTTTCCGTTTATATATGTCAACATTCAGAGGTGACAGACTGTTTCATGCTAAACGCAATCATCAGGCGATATATATATATATATATTTTATTATGAACAGAGCATTTACTTAAATATTTGTATCTATAAAAAGAATGTATAAACATAAAAATGTCTTAAAATAATTGTCGGACTTTGTCCATTTCATAATGTGTGACGTCATTTATATTTGATACGCTATGAGCAGATATGAATGTACGTGCGAGATTCATAGAAGATTGAAGTTCAAATACAGTAAATTCGACCTTGCTAACCGAATGCTCCTCTGTGGCCAAATCGGTAAAGGCACGTCAAGCTAAATGACGGTTCCGTATAGGACGAATGTTTTCTGTGAAAATTTCTCGGACATTCAGGCCGGTAAATGTTGTTTAATACTGTTTATTATAAACAGAGCATTTACTTAAATATTTGTATCTATAAAAAGAAAGTATAAACATAAAACTGTCTTAAAATAATTGTCGGACATTGTCCATTTCATAATGTGTTACGTCATATATATATATATATATATATATATATATATATATATATATATATTAATGCATGTTTCATTAAATAATATAGACAAGTTTTGTCTATTTATGTTAAGTAAGTTCCTTTCATATTGTCTGAAATATTTCATATTTAATGAAACATGCATTAATGAAAAATTGCTAACTAAATATACACTATATATATATATATATATATATATCGTAAAATCGATCTATTGGATGCTTTGGTGCACATCATCAGTGATATTTCTCGCTGGTGTTCATTATGGGTTTCAGGTCTTTCAACAACATACCCCCTCTCGTCGGAGACCCAGACGATACTGATCAGGTATCGAGTTGTGTATCTTCCGTTAGCTACAGTTTGCTAATCTTTATAACTACACACTATATATATATATACATATATCTTTATAACTACACGCTACATATATATATATATATATATATATATATATATATATATATATATATATATATATATATATATATATAAATTTAATTATAAAATTAAATTTTAAGGATTTAGCTTCGGATTTTGAAACATGGTAATTCATGTGTAGCGAAGAAATCATATTTTAAATGAGTTAATTTATAATATACATACATACATATATATATATATATATATATATATATATATATATATATTGACCTCAGTGACTATTTATATTTACATACTTTTTATTTTTGATATATATCACTTTTACACATAAAACACGTTATCTAACGCTTTTTATACATATTATAAGCATACCTTAAAATGATATATATATATATATATATATATATATATATATATATATATATATATGATGAAATATAGT
>OZ010593.1:73343096-73368096 GCA_963932145.1 Acanthosepion lycidas | reverse complement strand
CTGAAGAAGCTTAAATATAATCGAAGCATGTTAAAATTATACAGATTCGTTATTTGTTTCTGACGAATTTTAACCTAAATTTGATTTCAATTAATCAAACGCGCTCGCTCGCTCGCTCGCGCGCGCGCACGCACGCACACACACACGCACACACACGCACACACACACACACATATATATATATATGAGGTCACGCTTAGTCTAGTATATTTGAGAAGTATGATGAATGTGGTTAGGAAATTTGTATTACTTCACTCTTTCTATTGAGGAGCGTTTGTAAAACTACCTTTGTTCGAACATTAACTACTCCCGTTGAATAGACCAACATACAACTGCCTCAAATATATATTTTAATCAGTCGTTGTTTTTTTTTTTCTCTCGGGCTATTGCGTAATTTTGAACTTCCTGATGTTTTATAAGACCTGGACAGTAATTTGTTTGTCATGCTGAGCCATGACGTTGCCCTTCTCTGATTGCACTACCAAGGCAATATGCCTCACACACACACACACACACAGACACAGATACACGCATACATACACACACACACACACATACATACATATATATATATATATATATATATATATATATATATATATATATATATACATATATTCTGTGTGTGCGCATATGTGTGTGTGTGTGTACAGTTCAGACTAATGTCCTCATCTTTGTTGATGCTATTACAATGTTTCGATCGTTCTACTCTCCGGCCTTCTTCAGCTGCCGTTCGATCCGGGTAAATTTCAGAGACTTTTTAAATGAACCGTTTAATCTACGCGGACTAGATTGCGTCACTATATATAAACGGGTGTGCGTCTGTGCGTCTGTCTGTGTGTTTGTGTGTGCGTTTGCGTGTGTGATGTGTGTGTGTGTGTTTGTGTCTCCTCATATGCATTTATATATTTATGCGATTTTATAATAGCACAGGATTTTGCACAGATTCGTTTCGTAGTAATATTTTATTTTCACAGGATATATATATATATATATATATATATATATATATATATATATATATTCATGAGTTGTACCTCAATTATGTAACATTTATTATCGCTTACGATGTTTTTGTTCAATAAGGCTACATCTACTGGTTTTTACAGAGGCAAATATTTTTGCCTTTATTTCTACGGAGTTGAAAGTTTTGCCTCATAAGTTTATATAACTTTAATTTAAATCAGTCCGAGAAAAATTAATTTGATGTTTTATTATTATTATTATTATTATTATTATTATAATAGCCGTGGTTGGTAAACAGTATAGGAGAAGGACAATTCTAAATTCAAAAACCTATGTGGCTCTGATTGCACATACTTAAGGTCTTCTCGGCCTAGCTGTAGTATCAACAACATGTGGGGGTCTGTGGGTGTTGAAGAAACATATCTGGGCCTGAGCAGATGGGCATACTTAAAAACGAAGAGTCATGCTGAATCCATGGTGAAGATGAGAAATCACACTAATTGCAGTGTACCTTCAAGTCGAAACATCTCTGATTATTATTATTATTATGATTATTATTATTATTAATTAATTCATTCATTTAATAAGTTATTATTTTTCCATAAGATTGGTTCAAGGTAGAGCTTGGGTTAATTACAATCTGGGCATTGACGATGCTTGTAATAGCGACAATAATAACAAAAAACTTTATACATACAAATAAAATGCATCACAAAAACGTCTTTCAGAAAGAAAAAAATTCTAAAGAGAAATTTAAGCAACGTCTTTTAACAATTATATGAGACTTATAAAATAATTAAATTTACTACCTACGCCCGCAACAAGCGGATACGATTTTTACGAAACTCTGAGCTAGGAAGATAAGTTTGAACATTCTATTTAATTACTATATATATATATATATATATATATATATATATATATATGCACGCAGTCCGGTGGAGGAGGGGGGCATCCCTCCCCAGGCAAAACCTCTCTCATGAAGGGAGAGAGAGAGAGAGAGAGCGAGCTAGGGATAATCAGTAGCACTTCAGGTGCTTATAAAAAAGAGGAAATGTCGAGGGGACGGAACTATTTTTGTCATTTGGTTCCATGCATGCGTGGGTGTCTCACTTTAAACTTGGCCTTGTGCCATATTCTATTTGTGTGTGCGCACTCATACATCGCCTTAAATGTAATATCTATCTATCTATCTATCTATCTATCTATCTATCTATCTATATATATATATATATATATATATATATATATACATACAAATATACACTGATGCATATAAAATGTATATATATATACGCACACACACATACACACACATATATGTATATACAGATACAAATTATATGAAAATAATTTACCTATAAATACACACATATTTATGTGTGTGTGTGTGTGTATAATTTGTGTGTAACAGTTTACAGACAGATACTACACTGTGATCCTAAAAACTGCACTTCGAAACAAGATAGATTACACAGTTATCCTCATTCTTGGCCGAATTGCCAGCCCATACATAAACAAACGTAAATATCCTCTTTTCATTTTTTACGGGTCTTATGTTAGTAAGAATTTAAAATACGTTTGTACGAAGAAGTTTTATAGATAATATAAATAGAAGACAAATTAGAAAGTATTGTTTTTTTAATTTAGGACTGATCCTAATCCTATCATCTTCCGGCTCGCTCACACACTGTCCATTTATTTTTAAAAATCAGCTTGTTTGTATTCCGGCATGTTTATTTATTACTGTGACAGCAGATGTGTAAAAGAATTGATGTTTGCGATAAAGAACTGGCGTATGCTTGTAAGTAGAAAAATGCCGAAATGAAAACAGTTTATACATACCTGTAAAAATTGGCCGCAGACATTTATACTGCATCCATTTTGGGGAGAGAAAATATCCAATGTCAGTAACGGCTGATGGCTTCCTTCAGTCTAAGATTAAAAAAAAAAAAATAACTAAAAAAAAATAAATAAATAAAACAAACTGAATCGTCAGTCTTTCTTTTCTACTTAGAGGCAGCAGCTCGCTCGTCAGCGGCAGGCTCGATACTGCAGTGACGCGGAAGTCTCGCTTTCTCGTTGTTAGTATGCGTGTGAGGAAGTTTGGGAACTTAAAAAATGAGTGTATATCTGTGTAAACTCCTGTTCGTATGTTTGTATGGGTAGTGTTTGATACTTATTTATGCTGATGCGTTTTAATAGATCTTCTCTCTCCACAACTATCTACCCTTAATAATAAAATTTATCTTCTCTCCCTACGCCTTCTACTTCCAGATCTCGTGCTATCCCCTTACTTTTTTTACAAGAGCCACATCGAGCCTAAAATGGAGCACTGTTGTCATATTTGAGCGGGAGCTGCTCAGTCTTCACTTTCCAGTCATGATGGAGTTCAAAAGCGTCTGCGAGTCCTTGTGGGTGACAAATTATTTTCCACCGTCCAACCTCTCTCCCACAGGCGAGATGTAGCGAGCCTTACTTTGCTCTATCGCCACATCCATGGAAAGTGCCCCGGCGAACTACATTTATTGATTTCGTCCTCCCTAACCTTTACGGCTAGGACCCGCCATACTACTTAAATTGTAGCAAACTACCAGTACTCCCTCAGTGAGAAGTAAGTGCCACTCGAATAGCTTTTTCCCGCGAACCTCTGCTCTGTGGGAAAAAAAAACCCAAGAGGGTGTTTCCCCAATCACTGCAGTCTTAACCTGTCTAGAGTTAATCGTTATCTTCCCCTCCTATCCATATAAACTACCTCTTAACATAACCCTCTATCTTGAGTGGCTCCAGGGTCTTGTACAGGGTGAACCTTACTGTAAAAAATATTAGAGCTGGAGCTGTCCAGTCATTACTTTCCAGTCTCGATAAGAGACTAAAAGCGCTCTTGTAGGTGATGAATTATTTCCCACCTTGTAACCCTTTTCCCACGGACGGAACGTCGCAAGTATCTCGCTGCTTCATCGCTATTTCCATGGAAAATGTTCTGGCGAACTACTTTCCGTATCTTTTCGCCAGGTTTTATCTTCACGGCTAAGACCTGTCATGCCAGGCACATTGTAGCGAACCACTCTCATTCTTTTTATATTCCACTGGCGAGATGTAAGTTCCACTAGAGTAGCTTCTTTACACGAACCGACTCCCAAGAGGATACTTTCTTGATCAATACAATCTTAGCCTGTACAAGTCTAGGGTCAACAATACTTTCTCAATGTATCTTCATAAACTGTGCCTCTTACTCTGTAACCCCCTAACATCGAGTGGCTCTTGGGCCTTGTATAGGAGGAATATTATTGTCAAAAATATTTTATTCAAAGTGAATATTATTGTGTCATACCCGTGTCGATGTGCGTGCGTCAGATAAGGTGTTAGCGCATTAAGATGTAAACTGAAACGTGTCTATTGAGATATGATTCGTTTTTAGAGGTTATCAACCTTTTACAGGTTATTTAAAGCCAGAAAATATTTCTGATTGTAAGAATCTTTTAGTGATACAAGTCTTACTAATTAGCCCATAGATGGGGAGAGAGGAGGTGGATTCCTAACTTTCTCTGCGGTATTTTGCACGTAAGTGAATAAAACGAACCCAACGGGAATTGGAACTCGGCTCTCCGATTAACAATTCCGTATTCTTATCTATTGCGCCACCCGAACATCCCAGATTACAACCTGGTATTCCCAAACGGTCGCACTATTGACATGTGTGCGTATATATGTGATATGATGCCCTTGTAGGTATTTATATGAGCGTGTGCGCTTGTGTATGTATGTGTGAAGATGGTTGTGCAAAAAGTGCGTACAAATATTAGTGTGGATTGTTGTGGCTTCATACATGCATAACTACATAAATATATACGCGCTTGTGCACTGTACATGAATACATTCTGAATAGGCTATTTTGCCGGTCCCGGTAAAAATAGATACCAACGCTAATTTGCCGGTAAATATAAATAGTGTTTTAGAACTAAGTATATATTATATTTGAGATTTTCAGCGCAGTGATTGTGTGAGCTGTGTAGGCAAGTCTTGAATAACATATATTCTGTGGTATGTGTCTGTTGTCTTCAGTGCGTGCACCTGAACTGTAAACAAACTGAAAATGTGTCTGAGCAACAAAGATTGGCTAGCCGTCCTAATAGAGAGGCATACTCGGATACGATGTATATATATATATGTATATATGTCGAAAAATGTATATATGTATGTATGTCGAAAAATCGAATGATCCTTGATAACGGCTAAAGGTATAGCCGATAGTGCTCCGAAATTTGGACAGTTCTTACACACTCTTTGTTCAGAAAAGAAAGCTCTTGTTCGAACACAAGAAAAATTAAATAAAAAGCTTAACCGTAGTACCTTGTCTGTCGTTTTTAATGAAACATGCATAATGTATGTATGTATATATGTATAAAATGTCTGGCTACTCGTTTATCGGAACACACGCGTCTGTTATTGAAACACCGGTCCCCGTACAGTTAAGCAACGTCGAGCCTGGCCAGTACCTAGATGGGTGACCGCTTAGGAATACCATGTGTGCGGGTGGTGCAATAAATAACAGCTCGGAATTGTTAACCGGAAAGCCAATTTCCAATTCCATTCGGCTTCGTTATATTCCCTTACGCGCAAAATATCCTTGGGAAAGGTATGAAGCCACCTTTTCTCCCCTAGCTATGGGTTAATTAGTAAGACGTGAACCACTATACTAAAAAATTGCGTGCAAAATATTTAGATTTCGGCAATAAATGGCCCAAAGAAGTTAATATGTCGTTAAACAAAAGCTACGCGTCTCTTAGCGTGGCTAGGTAGTCCCTGCTGCAGACACCTGCTCTGGAACAGTTGTGTTTCTTCATCACTCCCAGAGCCAAAGTGTGGTTTATATTGCAACTATACAGAACGAAACTTAGTTTCTAGGAGAGAGAGAGAGAGAGAGAGAGAACGAGCCTAATCTGGCATGATCAACTGATTTTGAACAAGATCACTACACTCAAACACTCGGTCACGCTGACTTTTAATTTCTTGTTAACGCAACTATCGACAATCGCGTAAGAGTTTAGTCTACCCAATTTTATGGTATGGTATTTCCACGCCTTTTTCAAACGCTGCCGTGCGCTGGTATTGTCTACCCAGGTCAAAACCATTAAGAAATTACCTCCCTGACATATCGACCGTGACGAGATTCGAACCCGAGTCTCAAAGCCAGAAGACGAACGTTACACTTTGTCAGTTTTAGATTTATTTAATAATAAAACCTTTTCATGCATATTTTATGTACAATTAGTTATATGTGACTAAATTTTAAATCTGTGGCATCAGTCCCTTTTTAGACAT
This sequence comes from Acanthosepion lycidas, assembly GCA_963932145.1. Lineage (NCBI taxonomy): Eukaryota > Metazoa > Mollusca > Cephalopoda > Sepiida > Sepiidae > Acanthosepion > Acanthosepion lycidas. The sequence continues at coordinate 73,361,805 of OZ010593.1, read as the reverse complement.
GATCCATAAACGGTGTATCGATTGGCAGTGAACAGGATTTGTTTGACGTTATGCTTGCTTATATTGGCACATGAGGCATCCCCAACAAGGGATGTGCCTGAGGGGGCTTGGGCAATTTTTGTCTCTAGATCATGTACACACCGTGAGACTCGCACTTTAAACTCGACCCATTCGTATGGGCGTGCGGGTAAACGTCCTTATATTGTCAATAACAAGATCACGCCAAGATTACAGACAGAATGCAGGCTTCAGGACAGTTGAACTCATAAATGTTTTGTCGCATTTATGCAATGCCATTGTAAATGTTTCCGAATAGATATCCTTGAGTGTATGCGTAGTTCTGCATACGTGTTTATTCTTTAGAATTGTGTGGGTCTTTGTATGCGTCCGCGTAAATTACTGAACTGTGGTATGTGTGTAACTGTATCTAAATGCATGTTTTTGCCTGTGTTCTTCAATCGTGTGTGCAAACAGGAGAGAGATTACCATGATAACACACGATTGACTCTCTTTGACATAGAGATATATTGGCGGGAAATATACCTTTTCAACTTCAAAATGATAATAATCAACTTCAAAATGGACTTATTTTCAAGTAAAAAAAATTAATCAACTCCAAAATGGATTAATCAACTTTAAATTGGATCAATCAACTTCAAAATATAGAATTGCAACAACCCTGATGGACAATGCTGATTTTGATTGTTGTAAAGTATGTACATGTTAGGGGATATTGTACTATTTTGATAAAATTCTCAGTCTATGGTGATGTTGTGACAATATTTCTCCAACGTTCGTATCACACGTCTCATTCTGTAAACTTCTACTTTGAGTGGCTCTTGTGCCTTGTATTGAGTGAACATTTCGTTCAATTAAATCTGTTTAAGAAGGGTTGGATTGTTGGCTTTCGAGTGGCTGGATGGTTATTTCAGAGAGCTTCTGCGCCCGATGGATGTGAGGCGGCATCGATGGTGCTTCGATAGTGACTTCCCTAAACTCATAGACTGAACTACCAAGAAGTGAACATGCTTGTCACTGTCGACGCATTGTAAGAGCTGACTTGAAAGACGACTGGATGGAACATATACAAATCTGCTTTGAAAAATTCAGAACATCAGCTGGAAATCCTATGCAACGCTTAACACAATTTACGAGAACTGGGACCAATCTCTCTTAAGCTCAAACAAAAGCGATTGCAGTTTGCCCGCCACTGCCACTGAGCGGATGGGGAGGTTGTCTCATCCTTACTTCTTTGGAATCATTCTGAAGGTATCTTCTCGCGAATCCTAGAAGCCATGGTCTCGGCACTCAGGGTTGAACATTGGGTATCTGGGGACGGCAATGCAGGACCGAGCAGTATGGAAAGGGATTGTTAATGGATTTCCAACCAACCACAGAGAAGTCGAAGGATGATGAGGATGATGAAAAGTACCTCAAGCGCAGACAACATGGCTCGTGAATCTGGATTGGACATTGGGGATCTGGTGACGGCAATGCAGGACCGAACTATGGAAAGGGATTGTTAATGGAGTTCAGACCAACCGCAGGGAGGTCGAAGGATGGTAATGATGATGATGATGATGATGATGAAGAGCAGAAGTGCCAGACTAAATGACATTCACAGCATAGATCAGAGCAAATCTGGCCCGAATAGTGTTAACACGGAGCTCTGGAAATTGTTTACTTGCAACCAGTGACTTACGACAACTCCACCATACTTCCTGTCTCAACTTGGCCACAAGAAAGTCACCTGGGAGTTGAATGACACTCTGTAGTTTACAATCTAAAATATTTTCTGGATTTAAATAACCTGTAAAAGGTTGGTAAGCTGTAAAAAACGAATCATTTTGTCAATAGACGCGTTTCAGTTTATATATTAAAATAGAGATACACTAACACCTTATGTCACGCACACGCATCGACACAGCTATGACACATATTCATTTTGAATAAAATATTTTTACAATAATATTCTTCCTGTACAAGGCCCAAGAGCCACTCGATGTAGGGGTTACAGAGTAAGTGGCACAGTTTATGAAGATAAGTTGGGAAGATATGGTTGACCCTAGACATGAACAGGCCAATAGTGTTTGTTCGTCATGAAAGTAAAGCCTCTCTTGGTGCAGGTCGTTTGCGTGTGCAGCCTAAACCACTGAATCGACATCTTCCAGGGTGTATTTGCTCCCGGCGCACGGGATAAACTCCATGGGATACCATAAGTTACTGCCATCGCTCGTCTTTGGTGTTTAGAACGTACGTCAAGAACACTGTTCAACCCGTTCTGCAACAGGAGCCATGTACTGTTTCAGCAGTATAATGCCTGTCCTTATGACGCCTGTACTACTCCACAGATAGCCAGAACTCTTCCCCTTTTGAATATGAGAGACATAATGGAACGTCGCCTAACTAGTTCAGTTAATCCACCGTCAACACTCATATTGCGACAACTGTGGCAAGAGGCATAGAATAATACATTGTAGGATGGTATTCGCCGTCTTTATAACCGTACTAGCAGCATGGCCCAGCGTTGCCTGTGCTTGATTCAAAAATCGTACGACTCATACAGCAATCGCTATCACTTGACTTAAAATATTTTTGCCCTTCCTTGCCTTTAAAGGAGTGCCCTTTACCATGCTGATGTTGCTACATGCCTTACTTCTTGCCTATCTCACACTGCGAATTTTTTCTAAGCTCTATGCTAAACATTAAATCTGTTACGAAAAAAGAACTAAACAAAATGAACAGCTTTAAAAATGGACTCGTAACTGGAAAAACCGAATGAAAATGAATGTTAACAACAAATACTTTTCACACCCAACCCAGTTCTGCGGAATCAGAATCAACGTTGAGTTTAAGCAAGCGAATGAGCCAATTGTAGTAAAGTGCCATGCAGATTTAAATTTTCCCACTTGTGACGAATACAGCTATCGATTTTTTTGCATGCTTGCATGCTAGTTGACATTCGTGTCAGTCAGCTGTTGGCTCTCACGCTGGTGAATAGAATCTTTCTAGCTACTCGTGGCAGCCAGCTATTGGTTCTCACTCTGGTCAGTACAAACTACATGAAAACTGCCGTAGAAGCATGAAAAAAATCGATTATTTCCACTATCGATGGGAGTTGGGAAATACAAAGTCGGTCTTGGCCTTGCCGCTAACTTGGAGCATGTGCATGTACATTTTGGTGCAAATCCGTCGAAAATTGCGGCCGTGCATTCGTTACACACACACACACACACACACACACACACACACACACACACACACACACACACATCCTGCCTTTTTATAGATAGAGATTCATTCGACATTATAGGCCTGTTAACACCTAAGGATGTTATATAGTGTATTAATATGAGATTTAACTACACGCTCCTTATTTTGGAAGCGTTACAGGTAATAATAATTTCTTGCAATCCGGCTATTATAGCTTTACGCACAATTTGTACAAATTTTAACAGATATTCAGAATTATGTTATTTCAACTAATTTCAGAATATTTTTTGTTTGTTCCCTATAATTTTCTCTGTTTTTGTATAGTCACTGAATAGCATGACACAATTTTGAACATGCACTTTCATAAAGTTAATCAATGAAAACCAGACCTGGGTATGACGATAAACTACATCCGGCAGCAAGGCCTCTGATTGGGAGTTTGGATGAGAGGTGATGAGCGCGGAGCCGCTTTTTAATTGCTGTTGTTCCCACGTCCACCCTAACTCAGGGTAGTAGCACCTGTTAGGGTCCCAGATATAGGCAAATAGTGAACCTCCAAACAAAAACAAAACACTATGAAAGTATAAACATACAATTTTATAGTAAAATTTAGCAATACATTTTTATATAAAAAATACCAACAATACATTTTATAGCAAAATGACCAGCATACATTTTATATGTAGTTGAAGGCATGCAATTACGTTCAAAATGCAATTATATTCAAAATGTATTTAGCTGAAGCTATAAAATTGTGTTCAGATGTTTAGATCTCGGTATTAAATAATCCCTAGAAGTTGATATGCAACTAAACAAAATCAAGCAATCAACATGAAAGAACCCTTTTATGGCATTAATCCATATAATATCCTACAAATCTTTATAGAAATCAGATTGTATTCCAAAATATAAATTCAACAAAACTACAACATAAAACACACATATCTCTACCTTTAGTAATTATGTCTAGACAAACATGCATGTGCACAAAAGCTAAGTATTAAATACCATGTACTCAATTGTGAAAGCAGAATAATATATATCATATTTTTATTACTTCAAAGCTGCCAAGAAAATCAAATGACCCATAAGGAGTTGATATGCCATTAAACAAACAAATCAATGAATCAAGTTTTATGAAATACCTCTTTTTTAAATAATCGACTTTTAATTGATTCTCTTATATAATGCAAACTTTTAAAATTCCTTACCGAATCGAAGATCTTTTTACCATTCAATCCTCTGGTAGAATGTCTCCAGAAGCTTTATTCTAATAGGTGAATTTTCCGATCAACAAATTCGGATACTTGAATTAGTGTTGAGTGCAAGAAAATACTTCCCGTCATCTTTCTATTCTGATCATCCACTCCCTCTGTTCTTATACAGTGTTTCTCTTTATTTTAACATTGTCTTTTTTTTTTATACTTTGTTGAATTACATTTTTTTTCTTTCTCTCTTTGCCTTTTTGTATGAATTTACATATTATTCATTATTTGTTTTATACTTTTTAGCTGAATTTTATTGACAAAAAAAAAAAAAAGGGATGAAGAAAGAAAAAAAAATCGATGAAGAATTTATCTGGGAAGCGAGAAACTATTCAGTTAAGAATCGAAAGTTGCCTACCGAATTAATTTAATATTACCTTTTGCCTCTTTTTTAATTTTTTTTATTCCTTTCTTTTTTTAATGTCTGATTTATTGACAGCAGCATTTTTTTCTGTATTTGTGAAACTTTTCTCCTTTTTCCCCTCGTTCACCTTTTCCGGTTAGACTTTCTCTTTCTTTTTTTATTCCTTTAAGTCTTTCTCTTTGCTTACACGATTTATTTTAATCAGTCAATTACTCTTTTATTCTTTCTTTCATTCTACGATGTTCTCTCTGCGTCTCTTTTGCGCTTTTCATTCTTTCTTTGCCATTTTTAGGAACTATTCATATTAACCTTTTAACAGAAAATTGCTACGATCAAATGGATTAAAACCGTTAATGACTTTTTATAGAATTATTGATATTTATAAATTTAGCTTAAAACAATCCATTCTAAAAAGTGTGGGGATACCAGAGAGTATCGCGATCACTGAGTTAGAAATAGTCTGTAAGATGATTTTGCTAAACATTACTTCACCGCGAAACAATCGGCTTTATCGAATTATTAAAGAAAATATCATAATCTAAATTTTACTATGATTATTTCAATCTTTTTGAAGAAATGTCTGCATTTTTTCTCTGTAGAGGAGTAAGACCATTTCAAACGGTATCACCATACAGGTACGTGCTTGAAGACACTAACATTAACCGGACCAATGTTTATCTTGTGACACAAACATAAACTGGGCTGATTGTTGCCATTTAAATTTAAGAATAAACTGGATCCATGTTTTTCCTTTTCATTGAAGCATAAGCCGGTTCAAAGTTTACCTTTTGTCACAAGCATAATCGTACCCATGTCTACTTCTTGACTCAAGCATAAACCGGACCAATGTTTGCTTTTTGACTTAAACATAAACCAGATCAACGTTTGAATTTTTTCAAGCGTAAAACGGATCAATGTTTACCTTTTCACACAAACATGAATTGAACCAGTGTCTACCTTTTGACTCACGCATAAATTGAAAAAGTGTTTACCTTTTGACACAAACATGAATTGAACCAGTGTCTACCTTTTGACTCACGCATAAATTGAAAAAGTGTTTACCTTTTGACACAAACATGAATTGAACCAGTGTCTACCTTTTGACTCACGCATAAATTGAAAAAGTGTTTACCTTTTGACACAAACATGAATTGAACCAGTGTCTACCTTTTGACTCACGCATAAATTGAAAAAGTGTTTACCTTTTGACACAAACCTGAATTGAACCAGTGTCTACCTTTTGACTCACGCATAAATTGAAAAAGTGTTTACCTTTTGACACAAACATGAATTGAACCAGTGTCTACCTTTTGACTCACGCATAAATTGAAAAAGTGTTTACCTTTTGACACAAACCTGAATTGAACCAGTGTCTACCTTTTGACTCAAACATGTATTGAAACTGTCTGCTTTTTGACTCAAGCATGAATTGAACCAGTCTCTACCTTTTGACACAAAACTGAATTGAACCAGTGTCGACCTTTTGACTCAAGCATGAATTGAAACAGTGTCTGCCTTTTGACTCAACCATGAATTGAACCAGTGTCTACCTTTTGACACAAACCTGAATTGAACCAGTGTCTACCATTTGACTCAAGCATGAATTGAAACAGTGTCTGCCTTTTGACTCAAGCATGAATTAAACCAGTGTCTACCTTTTGACACAAACTTGAATTGAACCAGTGTCGACCTTTTGACTCAAGCATGAATTGAAACTATGTCTGCCTTTTGACTCAAGCATGAATAGAAACGGTGTCTGCCTTTTGACTCAAGCATGAATTGAACCAGTGTCTACCTTTTGACTCAAGCATGAATTGAAACAGTGTCTGCCTTTTGACACAAACCTGAATTGAACCAGTGTCTACCTTTTGACTCAAGCATGAATTGAGACAGTGTCTGCCTTTTGACTCAAACATGAATTTAAACTGTGTCTACCTTTTGACTCAAGCATGAATTGAAACAGTGTCTGCCTTTTGACACAAACCTGAATTGAACCAGTGTCTACCTTTTGACTCAGCCATGAATTGAAACAGTGTCTGCCTTTTGACTCAAGCATGAATTAAACCAGTTTCTACCTTTTGACACAAACCTGAATTGAACCAGTGTCTACCTTTTGACTCCAGCATGAATTGAAACAGTGTCTGCCTTTTGACTCAAACCTGAATTGAACCAGTGTCTGCCTTTTGACTCAAGCATGAATTGAACCAGTGTCTGCCTTTTGACTCAAGCATGAATTGAACCAGTGTCTACCTTTTGACTCAAGCATGAATTGAAACAGTGTCTGCCTTTTGACTCAAGCATGAATTGAACCAGTGTCTACCTTTTGACTCAAGCATGAATTGAAACAGTGTCTGCCTTTAGACACAAACCTGAATTGAAACAGTGTCTACCTTTTGACTCAAGCATGAATTGAAACAGTGTCTGCCTTTTGACTCAAGCATGGATTGAAACAGTGTCTACCTTTTGACTCAAGCATGAATTGAAACAGTGTCTGCCTTTTGACACAAACCTGAATTGAACCAGTGTCTACCTTTTGACTCAAGCATGAATTGAAACAGTGTCTACCTTTTGACTCAAGCATGAATTGAACCAGTGTCTGCCTTTTGACTCAAGCATGAATTGAAACAGTGTCTGCTTTTTGACTCAAACATGTATTCATTCATTATCTGTGTTTTGACTCAAGCATGTAGTGAACCAGTGTCTTACATTTAACTCAAGCATAGTAAGAAATTTAACCATTGAGTAACCTAACAAGAGTTGATATGCCATTAAATGAACCAATTTAAAGAAAGATGTTTTTATACTTTTTTTCATTTGAATCTTTTATTGCTTCACTTCCATTTATTTCTTTCTATCTCCATTGGTTTCCCCTTTTTTGTTGCATTTCATTCAATCGTTTCGTTATTACATTCTTTTTTCACTCTTTTTTTTATCCCAATTACTTCATTCTACGATTTCTTCCGTCTTATATTTTCTTTTTGTTTTATTTCATCTCTTCTTTTAATGTTTAATTAAGCCTGACTAAGTCTTCGCAACTTTCACTTTGACTCTCTTTCGCCCTTTCTCTATTGAAAGATTAATGTTTTCTGTCGTAATGTCGCTAACTGAGTAGTGTTATTTTTAAACACCTGATGGGTTCTCTTTACGTTTTGTGAGTTATATGACATACTTTTTGACTGGATTTTTAAATATAAGTTATATCTTAGAAACAATGCGAGCCACTTTTTGCCTGAGTAAAATTATCAAATTTTGGTTCATATATTACAATGTACGGAAAGGTCATTTATTTCTCAGCTGTTATGAAATTCAAAACCATATTTATACCTTTCTCAAGTTATTACGATGCTAACATAGATTTTCAGCGTCAGGATAATAACATCACTTAAAAAATTATTACTAGTTTTTTTTATTTTTTAAATTCTGAATACGACATCGCGGCATTTCGAATAATTTTTCCTCTTCTTACTTTCCTTAATTTTTTTTTCTTATTTTCTTTCTTTTCTCTTTTTCTTCACTGTCTTATATTCTCGCGCTAGTCTCCTCTATTATTAACTTTATTATTTCTTTATCTCTTTCTTTTTCATTATAATACCTTCTTTTTTTTCTTCTCCTCATTCTCTATGATTTTTTCCTACGACCCTCTCTGTATCTGATCCTAATGCCTTTCTTTCTTTTTTATTATCACCCTTTTCCCTTACTTTCTTTCTCATTTTCATCGTCCTCTTTCTTTCTTTTTTTTTTTTTTTTATTGAATCACTGTTTCCCACTTTCACACTTTATTCACATCTTTCATTCTTTCTCTCTTTTTTCCATACCTTCTCTCATACATTTTTCCTTTCATTCTTTTTCTTTCTAATCTTGTCCTTCTTTTCTTTTCTACCGTCTTTCTTTTTCTGACACTCTTCATTCTTCCATTTCCTCATTCGCTCTCTCTTTAAATTACTACGAATCATAAGCTGTCTAAATCGTAGCAAGCGAAACAGTTTATTGCAAGTGGGACCCCTAGACTTCATTCTTATCTCTCTTCCCCATCCTCTGTTTACTTTCTCTACTCATTTTTACTTTCTTTCCTCTTTATCCTCCCTCATTTTCTAGTTTATTTTTCTCTACCACTCATTTAGATTCATCTCCTCTCTACAAGCTCTTTTTGACTTCTTACTCTGTCTCTCTCTTCTTACACTCCTTACTTTTCTTCTCAAACAATAAATCAAGTAAACAAATATTCGTTATTCCTGCTACACGGAAATATAAGCCATATATTTTCCTGTCTTTCTTCCAGAACTTCACTTTAATATTGATAGGATATCCTGGCTGACGAGAGAGGAGTTGAGCTCGCTGCAAAAGCGTCTAAGTAGTGTGGGAGGAAGTCATCTTTACGTGTTTACAAGACTTCCATTCATATAATGTCAGTATTCACTGGAGAAAGATTTTAGTCGATCTTCCACAAATCACTAAATTATTATTATTATTATTATTATTATTATTATTATTATTATTATTATTATTATTATTTCTTTGATTTCTGGCGTTTACACATTTCGTTCCGGGTCCCGCCCAGGGACCTAAGGTTAGAAATGGCATCATGACACTTTCCACTGACAAAAAAAAAAAAAAACAAAAAAAAAAAACGAAAAAAAAAAACGAAAAAAAATACATAGATAAAGCGCTTCGTAAAGTGTGGGCTGTACTTGTCAGAACAATTTTTTGTATCTCCTTGAGGCATGGATTTCCAGGAATCCCTTCAATTAGTCTACTGCAATCTTTTCCAACCAGTCCTAGGGCTCCAACTACAACAGGGATTGTTGATGTCCCCATATGCCACATTTTCGAGATTTCTATTTCAAGGTCCTTGTATTTTGACAGCTTTTTGAATATCTTCAAAGATACATTGCAGTCAGCAGGGACTGCCATATCAATAAGGAGGCACTTTTTTTTGTGATCTTTATTATTATTATTATTATTATTCAAGATGTTGGCGATTTCCTGTCCTTTGTAGCTCTAAATAAATTTTGTCTTTTTGCTATCACTCCTAAACCCTTTTCCACCATCCATTTACTGAAGCTCATTTTTCTTTATGTGCCATGTTCCTTCTGGATGTAGGCGATCATGGCTCTCCACAATTTCCTGTCCTTTGTAACTCTTAATAAATTTTGTCTTTTTGTTATCCCTCCTAAACCCTGTTCTGTCATCTATTTACACAAGCTCGTTAGCTAAGTTATATTTTTTAATGATTTCACTTCAAGTAAGACAATAAAGCCACTAAGACACAATGGAGTCACTGGGTGTGAAAGAATAAGAAAAATAAAAATAAACATCATTAACGAGCGAGGAGAATAAAAGAAGAGAAATCTAGAAGACAGTAGATAACGATTGACATTGCAATTAAACTTTTAAAGACCAAAGTTGGCTGGAAAGCAAGAAGCCGGAAGAAAGTTCCGCAAGCGAGAAGTGCGAAAAAGAAACAGTTAGCATAGAAGTTCCTTTTACATCTAACCAATTCAATTGTAAATTGATGAGACCTAACTGCCAATCCAGTACTGCGCATGAATCCATAAAGTCTAGGTACCATGGAGGAAAATTCATCAGAACAGTTACCATGAATAGAAAATGCACAGATAAGCTACGATACAGCGGTGGAAGCCGAGATGATAGCTCAAGACCAATAACATTGCAGATTCTTCTTTGGATTTCTTCAAGAATCTCTAAATATATAGCAAGAGCACCAGACCATATGTGACAGCAATATTCAAAGCATGGACGAATGGGAGACTTATAAATATGTAAGATGATAGTGGAAAGAAAAACTGTCTAGCATGATACACTGAGCCAACTTTCCTAGCAGTAGACCTAGCAATTGATTCAATATAATATTTCTATTTCATGTCACCAGAGCACGTTAGGCCGAGAAGGCACAACGAGTCACTTTCCTGGTGGTTAACATCAACCATGCTAATGAAAGAGCAGAAAGGAGTTTCAATAGAGAGTAGTTTTTTTTTTTTGATGCGTTATCTTCCTCTGTCCCACTTGCCTTCAATCTTTCCTGTGAGTATCAAATTTCCCAGGCCCTCTTTTCTTATTATGTGGACTAGAATGTCAACTGTATCTTCCTGATGTTAAATATAGGTTTATTTTTTGTTTCCATTACCTCTAAAACTTCGTCGTTGCTCGCATGTTCCGTCCATGGTATTCCCATCAACCTTAGGTAGAACTACATTTCCTGTTGCTTCAAGTTTATCCTTCATCTGTGAGAAGATTGTCCAGAATTCACTGCCATATATATGAGGACTGGTGTTACTGATATAATGGAATATGCATACTCCTGTGTTCCCCCTCACGGGAATATGATTGGCTGGTGTCCGTCATAAATACCGACGGACGTGTAGGAGAGTCAAAGAGCCTTAGTCTGAGAGCTAAGTCTATAACGACGATCATTGGACTACGCCATTGATCAACACTTCTTACCTGCTACTACCACGCATACCAGTCGATTACTGCTACCGTATTCTACTTGGTTATAGTAGCCCAAACCACTTAATTACTTCGTTCAAATATATCCCTTTCCGGGACATATCAGTTACGTAACATTTTCTTTATTACGTCCAATGTTAATGGCAATGGCACTTTTGGTAACGACATCACCAGAATTTTTAGCCGTAGAAATAATAGACATTTTCATATAATCATTGTTATCGCATTTATTTTTAGTCGCAATAAAATGATTAAAAGAGAAGTCGGAAAAAAGAAAAAGTAGTAGAAATAAAATTGGTTTGTCTCAGGGATTTGACCGGATTATTTTTAATACCATTATTATTGTCATTGAAAGTTTTAGCAGTAATATTAGTAATAATGCGTGCGAGTAACTGTATAAATCGTTGATGTATCAGGAAGGAAAGCTGGAGCAATAATTGAGATAATCGGGTAATTTTTTAAGGAAATTATCCCTTATGGCTACGGTAACTTCTGTCCGTAAGTATATTTACTTAGATATGTGAGAAAATATTTCTGGCAAATAATATACTCAACTGTTTGGCTTTCATTGGTCTAAAAAAAGTAGTTTTGTTGTCAATTTTTTGATCACTTACTCTCTATTAAATGCAATTAATGGCGGCTTCTTGTCCTTTGGAACATTAAACATTCTCTTTTATTATTTTTATTACTAAAGTTTACAAGGCTCAAGAGTAACCCAAGGAAGAAGATTACTGAATGCGGTATGTGATATGAATGTAAAAGGAGGAAGTGAATGTTATGAGAATGAAGTGAATATATTGACCATTGATTTGAATTGGTTAAGACTGTAGTGTTCAGGGAAACACCCAAGCGGGAGTCCATCCCAGAAAGGAGCAGTTCTTGGAAAAAAGCTGTTTCAGTGAAACTTCCTCTTTACAAATAGAATACATAAGAGAATTAAGCCCCATTATAGCAAAATATTCGTAGTTTTAGGAAAGTATTTTTACAATGATGTTTAGCCTGTACAAGGCCCAAGAGTCATTCGAGGTAGAGGGTTACACAGTAAGGGGCACAGGTTATGCAGATATGTGGGAAATATAACGGTTAACTCGAGACTTGAACAGACTTTAGCATGCTGCATTAAAAATTACTTCCCTTTCCAGCAGGATATGGCAACACAGCTATGAAATTTAAATACTATTGTTCAGAGATAAGAGTCACCTTCAGTGGCGGGATAAACTTTTTGTAAAGTAAATGAAGTCATATACAGAGTGATAAAGGTTAAGACTGTAGTGATCGGGGGAGCATCCTCTTGGGAGTCGATATAGGGATTTCATTAATAGCAAAATAAAGCAATCCGATGCGTATTAACATTGTTGGCTTTAATAGACTTATAGATATGTTCTGGAATTTTGTAATATCAAAGAAAGTTTTCAGTTTGCTATTCCAGTTTTGTACGTGTGCAATAACCCCATCCATCCATCCATCCATCCATCCATATATATATATATATATATATATATATATATATATATATATATATATATATATATTATATATATATATATATATATATATATAAGCAATATTATATTTTGTGCCCGACGAGTAGGTTTACCAACGAAACTTAAGTCGAACACCAAACGTAGGTATATGTGTATTTTTTAATATATATTTCTTAGCCCTGTTTACACCACACTATTATGTCTACACCTTTCAACAAAATTTGGTAATTATTTATTTGCTTATTTGTGTATGCACGCCAGCACTTGCGTATACGGTTGTGGATTCCAGGTTGAAATCCGGTACCAATAAATAACAAACGCCAAGAATGAATATAGGAAAATAATGTATTAACGTAATAATACAAACTGGTAATGCAGGTTAGTAGTTCCAGGAATACGGGTTAGTAGCAAAATATATATACAGTCTTTGGTATCGACGTATCGCTGTATGACTTCTTACTGAGTCTACGTGCTCGCTCACGGTCACTCTTGCTCGCTACGTTCGTTCTGTCTGTCTGTTACCTTGCTCTCACGCTTCCGGTTACCTACAACCTTTGACTCCCTCCTCTTGTTTCCGTCTTCAGCTATCGGGTCTTCACGTAGCAGTAGTATATGTATATACTGGGTGAGTCCATTTGTGTAAAAAGGGGAGGACCCCTCAACAAATTTCCTATCATTTGTAGTTCTGACTATGTAGTCCCAGAATGTTTCTGTAGGAATACATCTTTATGGGCTCATGTGTCCTCTTTATCTGAAGAAAATTTCCAGCATTCACTATCGTAAAGTAGGATTTGTTATATGCAGCAATTCAACGTTTTTTCTTTGTTTTTAACAAAATTGTTCTGTCCTTTTTTGTAATAATTTGTTTAGCTTTTTGTAAAAGGTCTTTTGTGCCTCCAGATTCTTGTGTTACATTTTCTGTCGTCTGTTTAAACATTGCCCGGATTTCTATACTTGCTTGAATTTGACATCGCTAATTTGTAGCACGCAACTTGTGCTTTTCCTCTTACTGACCAATATACATTCTGTTTTCTTACAAATGATTATTAGTGTTTTCTTCGACTTTCACTTACTATGTTGTCGAGGAGTTCTTGTAGTTTCCTTTTCCGTGTTTGCCATCAACATGTTGTCATCTGCGTATCTCATGTTGTTAAGATTAATGGCGTCAATATGAGGTTGGATAATACCTGCCGAAAAAAATTAACTCTTCTTTTTCTTCTGCTGACTCTTAGTCAAAATTCGGTATTCATATGAGTGTCGTCATTTTCTTTTACTGATGAGACGCGCAGCGGTCTGGTGTAAACGAAGTTTTCATTACATAATGGCGTATTTTTTTTTATTCAACAGAAACATCTTTGTGATTGATATTTCCACACAGAAACTGCAATCTTTTCAACTTATTAAAAATCTATTTTGGAATATTTTGCATATTAAAAACTCACATACTGCCACTCTATTTTTACAATCTTTCCAATTTGTTGCTGTTTAGTGTTGCAAATGATGGCGTCATTTTTGGCATATTTATCGTCTGGATAATATGATTTGGTTTTACGCACCCGCTAGTCTCAAATATACCAACCCCAAAGTAGGAATCATTATAAAAAATCATAAAAAAAAATGATCATCTTATTATTCTGCTTCTTCCTCCGTCAGTTAGTAAGTGAATTACGCCATGCAATTATCTTTTCTATTTTTAATGAATTTACACCAAGCGAGGCTATAAAGCCACTAAGACGCAAGGGGGGGGGGGGCTACTGGAAGTGAAAGACAAGGAAAAAACTTTAGAAGTAACCGGAAACCCAATAATAGGATAAATTACAGAGTTCAGGCGGAGCCGTTAGAATTATAAAGTAGAAGTAGAATTTAGAAGAAAGCGGAAACCCAATCCTAAACAGGAGACAAGGAGTTCTACTCCTATTCAAAAAACTTGGGAGGAGTGTGAACTGAACAATAGGCAAACCTATCTACTCCTATTGTGGCAAAAACTAAATTAAAAAAATAATAGCAAAAATTTCAGAGTTTAGTGGGAGAGTTTGAACCGGGCTATAGATGAAACTAAGTGCCTGCGACGGTCCTGAATGTTTCTTCTTGAAATCATGATCTCTCTCTTTCTCTCCCTCTGTCTTTCTGCCCCCCTCTCTCTCTCTCTTTCTCTATCTATCTATCTATCTATCTATCTATCTATCTATCTATCTATCTATCTATATATATATACACGCACACACACACATATTTATATATATATATATATATATATATATATATATATATATATATACACTGTTTTGTGAGTATAGGTACGCATTCTTACCTGTGTTTTGATATGGGATAAGTTTGCGATGTGTGTTTGGGTAATTAAGAACGACATTGGTTTTCGTATGTCCCTTCTGTTTATACTTGCAGAAGGCAAAACAAACAAAACAAAATTGCGAATACAAGCTGAACGTATCTCTTGCCTTCGTAGACAGATATTTCATATGGCGGCATCTTTCCCTTCTTATTGTTTTAAATTCACTCAGTATTATTCTAATTATGCATACTTTCTACTTCTGTCATATAAATAATGCCCCGTTCTGATTTGATTGCGAGGAAAGACGTAAGTAAAAAAGGCGCTGTTTAGTTTTAATTAGAAAAAGAAAGCATACATAATAAGAAAGAAAGAGAAGAAAGAAAGGCAAGCAAAATAACCTTAAAATGGTTAATAATCCGTAGAAAACGAATTCATCAATCTATCTATTGAACTTTTTGTTTATTGAGGCATGCTTCAGTTCATTTATTTAATAAATTAGTTGTGAATTAAAACAAATTACTGTACATTTTAAAATCCATCAACGTTTGCTATTAAATTTGTAAAACTGCGCTATAAAAGTAACCCATGTAAATGTCTACGTAATAATATGGAAAAAAGAATGAAGATTTTCAATAATATATACATATTATTTTGAATGCACCTTTTGGGTTGGACAATCTTAAAAAGACAATCAGAGAATCGTTGGGTTAGACAATCTTTGGGTTTGATAATCTTAAGCCAGAGAAACTTGAGCCAGACAATTTCACTTATAGTGAAAAGGGTACAGTGGGCAAAAATCGTGGAGAATCACTGATATAGACAGACGTAAACACAGGGGGCGATGAATAAACTGTCGCCATTTTATATTTTTAATTTCGCTCTTTGTTTTTGATTTTGTCGACTGAAAAGCATTGTAGAAAAAGAGAATCATGACGCAATTCACTTCCTCGGAAATTTGGAAAAGACATGCTGTACTGCTTGGCATTCGCACCGGAAGCCCCAATACGAACATTTCAGAGTGTTTGGGTGTCAATCTGAGGACAGTGCAGAGGATCTTGGTGGAGTTGGCTAAGTCACTAGTGATGGCGACATTATGCCTCCATCCATCATCTCGCAGGGCCTCAGACTCAACATAGAGGACTATATGAAGTGCCTTGACAAGACAGTGCTGTCGTGGGTCAAGATGGTGGCTGTTGGAAGACACTATATCCGGCAACAGGATTCTGCACCATGCCACACAAGCAGGAGAACCCAGTCATGGGTATCAGACAATTTCTGCAGCTACATCACCCCTTATATCTGACTACCTAAATCCCCATACTGCAATCCCCTTGATTATTATGTGTGGGACGCAGTTGAGCGAGAGACCAACAAAACTCCTTGTAACACCAAAGATGAACTGAAGGCAAGTATTATGGCAGCATTCAGTAACTTAAATGAGGAAGCTGTCCAGAAGAGTTGCAGGAGATTCCGAAGTCGTCTGGAAACTGTGGTTCAAGATAATGTTGAAGGAATTTACCTCTTTCAAGATATCTTGTGTAATTTTGATAAATATATCTGTTAAAATAAGATGTCACGGTTATTTTCATTTTTGCGTAATTTAGATGACAGTTTATTCATTGCACCCTGTAGATTGACGAGAACAGATTGAATAGAAAGAAAGAAAGAAAGAGAAGACAGAGGATGCGATAATACTCTCATGTGTTTAATGTCTGCTTCAATGAAATTCCATCAATTTGAAATCCTTTCATCTGTATCCTCTTAATTCTTTAAATAATGCCCTACATTCATAATTATATTTGTTAAATAATGCCAACATTTAAAATTATGATTGTTAAATAATGCCCTACATTCATGATTATGATTGTTAAATAATGCCCTACATTCATAATTATGATTGTTAAATAATGCCCTACATTCATAATTATGATTGTTAAATAATGCCCTACATTCATAATTATGATTGTTAGATAATGCCGTACATTCATAATTATGCTTGTTATGTAATGCCCTACATTCATAATTATGATTGTTAAATAATGCCCTACATTCATAATTATGATTGTTAGATAATGCCGTACATTCATAATTATGATTGTTAGATAATGCCGTACATTCATAACTATGATTGTTAAATAATGCTCTACATCTATAATTATGATTGTTAGATAATGCCCTACATTCATAATTATGATTGTTAAATAATGCCCTACATTCATAATTATGATTGTTAAATAATGCCCTACATTCATAATTATGATTGTTAAATAATGCCGTACATTCATAATTATGCTTGTTATGTAATGCCCTACATTCATAATTATGATTGTTAAATAATGCCCTACATTCATAATTATGATTGTTAGATAATGCCGTACATTCATAATTATGATTGTTAGATAATGCCGTACATTCATAACTATGATTGTTAAATAATGCTCTACATCTATAATTATGATTGTTAGATAATGCCCTACATTCATAATTATGAGTGTCAAATAATGCCCTACATTCATAACTATGATTGTTAAATAATGCTCTACATCTATAATTATGATTGTTAGATAATGCCCTACATTCATAATTATGATTGTTAATGAACTACATTCATAATTATGATTATTAAATAATGACCTACATTCATAATTATGATTGTTAATACCCTACATTCATAATTATGTTTGTCAGATAATGCCCTACATTCATAATTATGATTGTTAAATAATGACCTATATTCAGGCTTGTGATTGTTATTCAACATCATTGCTAAAATTATTAAACTCAAATATTTAACGAATTTCTTCGATAGAATAGCGAAAGTTTTATAATCGTGCAATTCGGAAGAAATTTATTCCCTTATTAACTTAAAAATTATGATTCATCAGAAAATTAAAATCGGAGAAGCGACAAATTTTTACGGGTACTTCTCGTCATGATTATTTTCTCATAGTGCTTTGAAAAAAAAATCTCCGGGTAATTTTGATCTAATATTACCATTATAAAAGATTCCTGAGTTACAGGAATAGAGTTAGTCTTAAGTGCCTGTCTCAGATTTCTCTTGGAATGTGAACCAAATTCTTTCTTTTACTTAATTTCTCTCAGTAAGAAAGTTAATTGCTTTGTGTAAAAGCAATATACGATATAGCCTTGTCATTTCTTTCAATAAACTTAGAATTGTCATATCTTAGTCTGGCACAAGGCCGGAAGTATGGGTGCTCAGTGAGGATCAGTAGTAATGGTCAGCCAATTAACCAGCTCGAGGCTATTATTTATTAAGTTTGGCATAATGCCGCAAGTATGTTGTAGGCACTGAGGATCGAACTCCCGATTCATTAGTAATAGACAACCAACCAGTCTACTGGCAGCTATCCCTATTATATACTAGCTCTATTTCTACCACTATTACATATACGCTCTCTTCACAAGGGTATAAGTAATTCACTGGAAATTAGAATAGATAAAAGTAATTTATATAAACGATACTATTTTTATATAGCTATCATTCTTCGCATTTATTGTACAATACACTTAACAAATTGCCTGTTCAACGACCTCAGACTTGCGACCAACTATAAAATATTATAAAATAAAACAAAAATCAACTAGTTGGTATTGTATGTTGCAA
>OZ010593.1:73288096-73338096 GCA_963932145.1 Acanthosepion lycidas | reverse complement strand
CTGTACATAAAATACTATAATTTTATGTACATTTATTACATTTTACTGTTATTTGTATTTGCTTTCATTTTATTATTAATTTTGATATTTCATTTATGGAAAAATGTCATAACTGTGATTAATCTAAAAATAAGATCATATAAATTTCATAAGATGATACTGATACTTGTAGGTACCCTTTTCAGTTGAAATTGAAAAATCAAGTTAACTTCTCCACACGTGTTTCGCAAAAGTAAAGGCCTTAACAGCGGAGAACAATGCTTAACTCAAATAACGTAACTTCTGGTTGGTCTTCCGTACTTTATAATTACAGCCCGGTTATAAGCACAAAATTAGATTTCGTAATTACTGTGGATCTTCTGATTAGTCAAAATGATACAATTTATAACGCGCTAAAAAAAGATCTATCTCATAAGGACACTTAGGAAAGCCGATGGGGCTTTTAACTAATTTTATAATATTTTAACAACTTAAATGTAAAATCTATTATAATTAAAGAAATAACAAATAATTGTATTAAAAATTCATTTTTCATTGAAAAAAATTTTTTGCTTTCAGAAAATATTGTCCATATTCATAAAAACAACTAAAAGCAAATAAAAGCATTTGAAATTAAATAATATCTTTGTTTTATTGAGTTTTGTATGTTACTATTCAGAGCTGATTTTCAGGTACGTTGGCTCCAATTAAAAACAAAAAAAAACATGATTTGCATTCCTCAAAGCCCTGTGCTTTTAATTATTGTAATCACTAAACCCGATGCGATCGAATTTATAGCGTTTTCATAAAATTAGTTATGGGTGGAGGTAATAATATTTTAAAAAAATATTTCTACCATGACTTTAATAAAAAAAACAAAACATATTTATAATAATTTCGATCATCTGTGAATAGTTCCTGAAAGTTTCATTAACATCCGACAATTATTTCTATTTTTGCACGATTTTTCAAATTAATGTGTCATACCAAAAAAAAAAACGTGCTAAAAATTGTCTATGTTATTTACTAGTTCTGCTAATACAAATAGAAACAAGGTTTTTTTTTAATCAAAATTTAGAATGTTCTAAAAAAAAGGAAAATTTTTTAAAAATAATAAAAAAAAACTTTGGTCTTTCCTCTTAATAATAACATAAGCATTTAGACAATAAAATTTTGTTTTCGGCAAGGTTGGCGTCTTTTTCATCAAGCTATGCTCATTTCTTAGCGATTTCGTGGAGGTACCTATATGTATATGTGTGTGTGTGTATGCGTGCGTGTGTTCGTGCGTGTGTATATTCTATGTAATTAATGGATTTTATCCAATATTATTTCTTCTTAATTTAAACGTTATATTTAGTGGATACACGTGTTTGCATAGACATCCATGATTTTTTTTAACTCTAAATTTACGTCTACCGGCCTGTGCATTCGAACGTCTTAATGAAGGAAATATACCTACCGGCAGGATTTTAACCTGCGTCTCCTTGTAGGGCAAAACATCCTTAAACTCGGAAGGCTTTCACAGTTCAATTACTCTTTTAAAAAGAAAATCCACATCACATACAATGATAATTTGCCCTAGAAGGGGGAGGCATGTTCAAATCCTGCCGGAAGATACATTTTATTTATTTAAGACTCTCAAATACACAGGCCGGCAGACGTAAAAGTACACTGTTAGACAGAAAAAAAAAATATCATGGATGTCAACGCAAACAGGTTTACCCACTAAATATAACGTTTGATGTAACAAGAAATAGTATCTGTTAAAATCTGTCAATTACACACACACACACACACACACACATATATATATATATATATATATATATATATATATATATATATATATTATAAATCAATTGATTTAAAATATGGTTTTTCCGCTACACAGTTCTAACCATGTTTCAAAAATGGAAGGTCCAAATTTAATTTTGTAATTAAATTAAAGACATTAGTTCCATTTCATCCTCAAGTGAATTTTGGAGTAACTTTTATAATTACTGGGTTTTAAAGACACAGCTAAAATCATAATTCACGTTTCCAAGGTTACAGATTAATTCACTTCCACTAGACAGGGGTGTTTGCGTGTTCTTTATGTCTGTATTTTGATGGATCCGTTATTAGCTACGTTTTGGTAGGGGGTAGGGATGTATTCTTCAATGAAATCTGACATCTGACATGATATTAATGCTCTGAAATCTGACATCTGACATGATATTAATGCTCTGTAAATTTACATTGAGCACTATTTTGTAAAAATAAAAATATCTATAAGAAAACCGGATTATATATCTTACTGTTCTTTCTTTATATATATATATATATATATATATATATATATATATATATATAGTAAAGGTAACAAATCATTTGGTATATAATCCAATGGATCCTAGTAATATAAATATTAAAACTGATTCACAAAAAAAGCTCAATGTATTTATTGTACAGAGCAAAATTTATAGACAATAAAATCAAAAATTACCTCATATGGGGATTAAGATTATTCCAACCAACGAAAATATAATTCGTCAGTCTTATCCGGTATAGACTGAGTTCGTGTCGGAAATAGCAATTTATACCGGGGTTGATAAGACTGATGAATTATATTTTCGTCGGTCGAAATAAGCTTATTCCCCATATGAGGTAATTTGGGATTTTATTGCATATATATATATATATATATATATATATATATATATATATATATATATATATATATATATATATATATATATATATGTAACGTGAATATATATATGTTGCATTTTTGTATGATTTACCCTTTAAATGTCCTCATTATCTGATTTATTATCATCTGAATAAAACATTCGGTTGGCTTACCTCCCTTTGCAGTTCCCTTTCCCGGATGCAACGATCCTTAATGCCAAACCCGCCTATTCATGATCATCAGTTAATGTGCACCCAGTGTGATGATTTAATCATTTATTTATGCGCTAAATTGAATTGCATTTCGAAACGCATCGATTTACCAGCTACATAGCTTACAAACGATACCTAGGTACCATTTTAGCAAGAGAATTGCTTCTTGTTAACGCGCTTAATACATTTTATTCTCGTTACTTGTATTAATGTAAACTTCATTATTATTATTATTATTATTATTATTATTATTATTATTATTATTATTATTATTATTCTGAAGGCCCCCTATGACACTGAAAATTACTTTTTGTGTTTTTCTATCAATTAATGATGACGAAATATTTTACATATTTTACTATTTGTTTTATTATTAAAGTTGCTTAACATGTGACGTCAACAGATTCGGATGAATCACTTTTCCAGGTATTCTCACTCTCTTTCTCATAAGCTTTCGGTCTGTCTCTTTTTTTCTTTCTCTTTTTATTCATTTATGTCTCTCTCTGTTTCTATCTCATTATCTCTTTCGATCTATGTCTTTTTCTCTATCTCTATTCTTTTATCTTCCTCTGTCTCTATTACGCTATCTCTTTTGATCTGACTCTTTTATTCTCTCTCTTTATTCTTTTAACGCTCTGATCCCTCCCTTCCTCCCTCTCTGTGTCTCTGTCTCTGACTCTCTATTTTAGTATCTCTTTCGATCAGCCTCTTTTTCAAGGTCTACAACGCTGTTTCTTCATTCCTAAATGATTTTGCAAAATCCAAATGAAAACAGGTTTTATATTAAAAATTAATCCCCTTGGTAATCCATGTGAGTAATTCCAAAGAGGATGTAATCCGGAGAGCTCAATGTAACAACAGAGCAAATATTAATTAAATAATTAAGAAAGGAACAGCATTAAGGTTCTAGGACTATAATTTATTTCCCCAGAAAAAATACTTTTCCTGGTCACTCAGGTGACTATATATGCGTGTGTGTCTGCAATATGTGTGTGTGTGTGTTTGTGTGTGGTCGATTCATCGCTGATCTTAGCATGCGACACCGTTATGAAGTACCTGAAAATCCTACCATCGAAAATCCATCGAAGCACCGAACAGCCTTGACATGATTGCTCCGCGCTGTGTCCCCTGGCTGGGTCAAGTTACGCGACGACCTGATGACAACCCTAACAAATTGATCTGACACTTTGACCCGCCATCTGCAAACTGTAGACAACCTCGCGGCAGACCACGCATCCCGCTAGGAGGACGTCGTCCGCCTCTATCTCGATCAGATTAATCTAGCGACCTGCCAGGACCGTGAGAGCTAGAGGGACAAGGTAGCTCTCGTGGGCCCAAAGCCGTCATGACATGAGATTTAGCTGAAACACCAGTAGTATGACCGATGGTTAGAGCGCATTGACCTTGTTCAAACTGTTGATCACGCCAGACAATGCTCTCCCTAATCTCTCTCTCTTTCTCTGTAAATAATATCTGCTCAACATAGATGCAGGATAAAACCATAGGCTCGCACTGTGAGTGTTGGACAAACGCAAAATATGTACCTAAGGAGACAACTGCAACAGGGAACAGCTAAAAACACTAGTAGACAGACATACTTGGGCATACGCAACCAACCATAGATAAATACATTAAGTAACTGCAGTTGATAAACAGTGATCAGTGCTAAAAAGCAGAGGTGCAATAAAGCCACAAATAAAAAGTAAACAGTAAGCCAATTTTTTCCCATTCACTACAACAGCTTAATTCGAAAAGGACTCGTTAAGCAGGGGAACAAATAAAATATCACTTCAAATCCCCATCAAATGGCTTTTTATACATCCCGGTGTATAACAAATTTGCATACTTCTATCTATGACAAAGTGGAAAATGTTTCCGTCTAAGTCGTTTCGTCATTCAAGACTTCAACGAATGAAACGCGTCACACGAAAACATTTTCCACTTTGTCATACATAAAAATTGTTCTTGATATATAAAATTTCTATATCGTTATCCCCTAACCATATCTATCAAAACCAATTTACTTAATCAGTTGCCATATGTACCAGACGATACTTTTCGTGTGCTGACATATACTCATAATTTCCCCTTTTCTTGTCTTCCTGGTTTTGGAAAAGTAACTACAGTTGTTTTTCTTGGCACAATATACAAATTGGGTCTCATATTATAGCCAACTATTTGTTTTATTACACTACATGTTAGTTTCCCATATGTACTTTGAAAGAACAGTGTAATTTTTATATTTTTCCAATATTCAAACGTCCATACTGTTTATACATACAAATGAACAGGTTAAATGTTAATATTATAAGCGTATGTGAAACGAGGTGGGAAACAATGGAAATTTCGTCAATGACAAATACAGGATCATACACGCGAGCAGAGAGAAAAATGAAAGAGGAATAGGACTGATATTAGACCAAGACATGAAGAAATGCGCTCTAGATTACTGTCAACAATCTGAAATATTTTTTTACGTTAAACAGAAAGAAAAGCCTTTCAACATATCCATCATATTCGTTTATTAACCGACCGCACAAAGTATAGAAGAAGAAATTGAAAAGTATTACTGCACGTTAGACAACGTCAAGGCTCAATGCTAATCACAAGAAATTGCAATCCTCGTGGGAGACCTGAATGGCAAAGTAGGCAAGGAGAGAGATGGTGAAAAAGTTAGCAAATTCGAACTAGGAACTCGTAAAATACAATATAGTGCACGGCGAATGATCAGGTGTCAGCCACACCTAGCTTCAAGAACACCCAAGATGTATAAGGACATGGAGAAGCCCAGGAGAAGAAATTAAAATAACCAAATCAACTATATAACTATCAGTAAGAGATTCAAGAATACAAATTTACACTGTAAAACATGCCTGAGTGCCGACTGTAGGAGTGACCATCTTCCAGTGATATGTAAACTTAGAATGAAACTACAGAGAGCCAAGGCAGCATGCGAATTGCAATATGACAGATACTTGAATGACTCGAATGTGAAGTAGAAATATATGGACAGTGTTAAACGTAGGCAGAGTGGACAAAATGAAAATGGAAACTCGAATTGGGACATTAAGAGAAGCTTAAGTAACATCAGCAAACGAGATCACCCCCTAAAGAAAAATAGACAAAGGCTGAGAGAATAAATTCTCGACATGACAAAAAGGAGACAAAAACAATACCAGGGCACGGCACAGTATATACGACTCTGCACAAAGAAATTATGAACAAATGCAGGCAGGCTAAAGAGGAATGACTCAACGAAAAATGTGCATAAATAGAAAGAATGGGTATCACAGATAAAACAGATGTGCATAAACAATGAGAGTATTAATAGGACAAAAACAAGTTCGTCAACAAGATCCATGAAAATCAAGGACGGGACGCCTTCTTGCCTAAGAAACCAGGTGCAGACGAATGTGAACTCTATCGAACAATCAGCCTAATGAGCCATATAACAAAACTTATCATCCGAATTCTGAAATAGGAAATAGGACAAGAACAGTGCAGGTTTGTTAAAGACACAGAAATAAGTAATGCGATATTTATGCTCACAATGATATCAGAAAGATCAATACAAATACAAAATGAGAAGTACCTGTGTTTTATAGATTAAAGTAGGTCACAAAGAACTGTTGGAATTGCTAAGTAACCTTCACATATTTCGGAGAGACATTAGAATAATCCAGAACCTATACTGGCAGCAAACCGCCTGCATACGGATAGAAAATGATTTCAGTAAATATACAAAAACAGAGATGTGTAAGACAAGGATGCGTCTTCTCACCGGACTTATTCAGCCTCTGAGAGATTTGGAATTTCTACCAAGATTCATTAATGGCATCCGCAATAGTAACAATAAAAGTTATGCAGATGACAGCGTATTGATAGCAGAGAAAGAAAGGTAACTACAAGAACTCCTACAGAAGATAGAGAAGGAAAGCGTGAAGAAAGGACTAACCATCAATTGCAAGAAGATAGAATGAATGGTTGTGAGCAAAAGGGGCAGCCCAGGATGCGAATTACATATTGGTAATATCAAAATCAAACAAGTACAACAATTTAACTATCTGGTGAGTGTTTTAATAGAGGACGGAAAGTGTGACAATGAAATCTGAAGGAGCACTGGAACATAAAAAGATGTCTTCCAAAAGCCAAGCGAAGTAATAAGAAACAGAAAATTTTATTAGAAACAATGAAAAGAATACTGAATTGTTATGCCATATCAATCCCCCAATATGGCAGGGAATGGTGGACAATTTAAATATCTGGGAAATGGTTTAACAAACGACGGAAATTTCGACACTAAAATCCGACGGCACATTGGGGCAAAAAAAGACGCCTTCTAAAAGGTAAGTAAATGTTGTTATAAACAACTTGACTTGTATAAAAATATGTATGATGTCGGCACAATGAATGATTTTAAAACCCTAAGTCGGTACATAGTTAGTAAAAGGTTGCCGATTCCTTTACTACATTATTCGTTAAAGGCAATAAAATTGACAATATTTACAGAATGAGTCCCGGAACGTAAAAAAATCTTGAATGACGAGGTGGTAAAAAAAGGACCTAATCTAAATTAAAAATAAATAATATAAGATAGAACGATTGGGTGAAAGAAAAGCATTCTTCACATTCAAAGACCTCAAAGTTGATTTTATTAACAAGCCATCATGCATATTATTAAAACCGTCTATAACTGAACTGGGTAAAGTAAGCAAGATAAAGGTGTTGAGTTAAATGTCAACCGCTGGCCTAAATAATGTTAGAGTAGATATTGGTTTAAAAAAATAAATAATCAGAAAATATACACGTTTATAAAATAAATCAAGTATTAGTACATATCAATAAATAACAATGCACTCAATATGGTTATGAAGCTTGCCAAAGATTATGTGGAACGTATTAGCGGTCAGATTCATATCATTAAACGATGATAAGTGATGGCAGAAGAAGATAGAGCTTAAAAACATCGATGTCTCTATGGGATCCTTTGAAGGATCAGGAGTGAATAACTTGAAAAAGTTGCTGCTGTTGGATAAGTTAAGTGAAATTATAGCAAAGACTGACAATGGTTTATCCAGCGATGGCGAGCTCATTCTGATTTATAGTAAGAGTGGGAGAAAACTCATTTCATAGGAAAAAAGACTTTTTGAATTAGTTAAAGGACTGAGTTTTGATATAGAGGTCGAAAATAATTTAAAAGTAGTAGAGTACCTGGATATAAGGTTTTGTCCGAATAACAACACGGTGACACCATTCAAAACATATTTACATATATTACCTTCAACCACGCCAGAAATGTCATCGGCCAACTTCTGAGGTTTGTCGGAAACCTCTCGAATGAGAATTTCGAACTGAACTGTTTATTTAGCCCACAGAGTTAGATTGCACCCCCATGTATGTCTAACGTTATTTCGTTTTATTTGCTACTATGTAGTTATTGGCTATCATTTTTCCAGTGTTTAAATCACCACTACAATGTCAAGTAATTGAACTCACAATTACTAAATCAGCAAATTCAGAAAATTACGCTGTAAACCACTAATCTATTACAAATTTTGATTTTCTAAGCGTAGCTTAGATGTGGCACAAGGCCGAAAGTATGGGGCGCCCAGTGAAGATCACATTACAAGCTTGCTAACCATTATGCTAAGACAAAGTGCCCCGAATCTATTAGAAATGGAATGTAAATTGAAATAAACGGTAAATGTAATGTAAATAATAGAAAACTGTATATTTAAGAAATTTAGAAAGGCTTCTGAATAATAAGCTTTCATAAACTCAGGCAGCTCTCCAAAAACTACAGCACTAGAATTGCAAACGTTTCAATGGTATTTGAAAGATTAGTGTACTTTTGAAAGATGTCAAACTAAGTGCCAGATTTTGGGGTGTACACTGGGTCATGAACATTTCATCTCTCTCTCTCTCTCTCTCTCTCTCTCTATATATATATATATATATATATATATATATATATATATATATTCTGTTTATACATTAATTTTATAGGTACAATTTATTTAAGTAAATGCCCTGTATTTAATTAAACAATATTAATTACATTTACCGGTCTGAATGTTCGAGAAATTTCATAGAAAATATGCGTTCTCTGACAATAATCGAACCATTTGTATTAGTATAATGGTTAGCAAGCTTGTCCCGCTAGAGCAATGAGTAATGAGTTCCTCACTGGGTGCCCCATACTTTCAGCCTTGTGTCACATCTGAGCTACGCTTAGAAAAACAACATTTGTAATAGATTAGTGTTTTACAGCGTAAGTTTGTGAATTTGCTGACTTAGTAATTGTGAGTTTAATCCCTGGACAAGTCAGTGGATATTTAAACATTTAGACATACCCAAGTGTGTGTGTATGGGGGGTGTCTATATCCATGGACTAAATAAGTTCGAAATTCATTGAAGGTTACTCGGATAGAGAGATTCGCGAAGTGGACTGGCGGGCACTGCGGCTGATATGTTGTTGGTGACATTAGTCCGAATGCAATGATAACTCGTCATCCCAGGAATATATTTTGCTACTATAAATAAATATAAAAGCAGAATTAATTATACCCCAGGAGAATCTTTATTGGACATTGATTCTGAAATAGTTTGCATTTGAAACCGATTTTCATAAATAAAGTGATTGCCTTGTTTTTTTTAAAAATAGAACTTTCTCGGCATAATTTCATTCATCTAGTTTTTATTGACACGCACAAGAGAGCGTCCATATGTTCACATAGGTGAGCTAAGTATCCATGTTCGCATTTAGCTGATTTAGAATTATATCTTATAGCTATGAGGCGCCATTCTAACTGCTGGTCAGAAGGATTTTTTTTCTATCAGAATTGAGCTGACCAAAGCAAACATTGCAGTATTTATTGATTCGCGTACAAATCAATTCGTGACCATGGTTACGTTGGTCTGTTCTTTCTATGCTCTTCTAGTCTAAATGAATGAACTGGGTTCGATTTTTTTTCAAGTATATTTGGTCTGTGTGAGGTTAAGTCTGCATTTACTGATTCATGTTTGTGTATTTCTGTTGTGGGGTCTGGCATGACACAACGCTTAACTCGACAGAGTCGGTCGTGGTAGTAAAGATTTTCCAAGCGTAGCTTAGATGTGGCACAAGGCCGAAATCATGGGGCATCCAGTGAGGATCGAACTCACTTTTCAGTAGTAACTGACCTAGCAAGACAAGCTTGTTAACCATTACACCACGCCGAGGTGCCCAGTCGGTCGGTGGTAGTAGTATTCAATATCCAGTCAAATCAAAGCAATAGTATTATCTTCTTTTTCTAGACACTTAACAGGGACTACTTAAAATGAATGGCTCAGTCCAGTCATGATTGTAAGGATAGTAACTGGCTCTTACCACAACAAGCTTAAAATAAATGTAAATATCTAGAGAATAAATAATGAAATCCTCACTAATACTGTATAGCACCATGGATTAAATGTTTCACTTGTCCTAATTAGTTGTAATCCTTGGTTAGTTTGCTGTGCTATAAAAATAGTGAATATTTTTATTGCTTATAAATGTTTCGATTTTGTCACGTTCGTAACGGACCTTGGTTGGAACGTGTTTAAAATTATGTTGTGGGGTCTGGAAAGACACCACACTTAACTCGACAGAGTCGATCGTGATAGTAGTATTCATTACTCAGCTAGACAAGTCACTGCAATAGTGTTAGCTTCCTTCTTCCTTACTACATGATAATTACTTCCTATGTAAGTTATACATTTTGGGGATTAAGATACAACATGTTCGTGTTGTTATAGTGGAACACACCTATTCTATAGTTAATAGACTCTCCCACCTATAATAAGTAGGAGTAGTAAGAGTAACGAGTCGGTGGGGCAGTCGATGTCGGACGACAGTTAGTCGAATACTCAAGTAGTCAGCGACCACAACTAGATTACTCTGCGTTATACCTATTATATCAAGTTCCTAACGTTTTGTACGTCGAACCTATTTTAGGACCGACTTAGTACAAATACAAGCCTCCATTGTGAAACCACTCCACAACACGTGTGCTGTGTCTTCCTTTTACTGGAGTGTGTAGTTTCCGGATCTATCTGAGGCATAGGTACGTTGAAAACATCATACAGAACCACTATAGGTACCTTGGATGCTCTGTTCCTTCGAGTATCATTTTCTAGTTTGATTTAGATGTCATTTATGCACTCGTGTAAACCCTTTTATCATATACATTAACTTTACGATACGTTTCTCAATTACGCCAACTTCCCAGCCCTCCTTACTATCATGAATGAATCAGTTCATTCATGATAAGTAGTCCCAGGTAATTGTCTCTTACCACAATTTCTACGCGAGAAAAAAGATATACAGTTATCCTTGTATCTTTGTATAGATGCATGCGTGCACTTCCCTGCAGATGCATGCGTGCATTTCCCTGCATGTGTACATGTGCACTTCCCTGCAGATGTATATGTGTATTTCCCTGCAGATACATGCGTTCACTTTCCCCGCATATGTATAGGTACATTTCCCTGCAGATGCACGCGTGCACTTCCCTGCAGATATATATGTACACTTCCCTGTAGATGCATGCGTGCACTTCTCTGCAGATGTATATGTGCATTTCCATGCATATGTGTACGTGCACTTCCATGCAGATTCATCTGCGGACTTCCCTGCAGATGTATATGTGCACTTTCCAGCAGATGTATGCATAAATCTTATCACATTTCTGTGATAAGATTTATACACATATATGCGTAAATGTATATTTGAATATTTTCCAATCTTCTATGAATGTGCGTTTGTGACAATATAAATGCATTTTCCTGTTCACTATATTTCGAGAGGCTTGCCTATAAACACGTGCAGTTCTTTCTATTGCTTTCTTGGTTTGACAAGAAGTGTAGAGAAATGACTCTTGTATACGCCTGTGCGTAACTCTCTTTTTAAATTCATCGTTCTATATTCTCCGAAGAGTTTGTCCTTTCTGGGTATGACGATAAACTACATTCGGCAGCAAGGCCGCTGATCGGTAAGTTAGAGGCTTTGAGCAGCGTGGAACCACCTCTTAACTCCCGTTATTCCCAGGTCCAATCTAACCCGGGGTGGTAGCACCTGTTAGGGTCCCAGATATGGGCGAATTGTGAACTCCTAAACAAAAATCAACCGTACATTTTTTTAATAAAATGACCAACAATACATTTTTATGACAAAATAACAATCAATGAAACACTAGACAAATATAAAAATACATTTTTATAGTAAAATTATCAACAATATATTTTATGATTTACAAACTATATATCTAAAAACATAACTTTTCTTTGGAAGTATAAAATTACGTACAAAATATTTAGAGTTCGGCCTTAAATAACCGATATTGGTGTTGATATGCCGTTAAACAAAATTAACAAACAAACCAACTGAAGATTTTTAGATACAAAGTGAGTCTAAAAGTGTTGCAGATTATATAAAAAGATCTATGTTTTCTTATCATGATTTGCGACGTAATGCTGTGGAAAACTGCTTGCTGACCAAATTAATTGCGTTTTCAAAATGATCTATTAACATAAAGAAAGTCATATCCGACAATATAATCTAAGTTATTTTCTTGAATTCTGCGATCATAGAAAGGCCATTAATTATAAATCATTTGGATTTTGAAGGATTTTGAAAATCTCTTAAATTGCCATTAATTCGTACATGAAGCATTATTGTTATGATTAACATTTTGTTCCTTTTCATCTTAGTTTAATTGCTTGGCAGAACGCAAAGGTATTGGAAATGTACCGGTAGCAGGGGTGGGGAATGAAATGTACATACTTTCTTTTCATCCTGGATTATACGAAGTCAAAAGGAACTTTTTAGTATGTATCCAATGAGTCATTATTTCCGATCTTTCATTCAAAAGTTTTTGGGTCTATTATTGCTAACTTTTCTTGTTAACAAAGGTTGTAGATATTACTATGATTGTTGTAAGTTTTTATTTAAATATTAAAGCGTTCATTAATTTAAAAAAAAACATTAGGAAATCAATTGACGGGAATCGCTTGAAGATACTGAAAAGTTGAAACCAAAATGTCGGTATCGGCCGATCTCCTAATTTTTTAAACTTAAAAACTCTACATACTAAATTTTTATTATATATACGTGTATTGAGCACTTTTTAATACTACTATTTCCTAGATAATTCAAATCTAATCATTAACTTTTTATCATATATATATATATATATATATATATATATATATATATATATATATATATATATATATATATTAAAGAAAAACAGACCACTTTAAGGTGACATTATAATAATAAATTTCACCAGAGCCCTTTTAAAGGACGCCGGATCATCAGATAGCACTTCCAAAAATGAAATGAAACGAAAAATGAAATTATCATATATATATATATATTGTCATCCAGCGACAGACTGTTTCGCTGTATCAAAGCTCATCACTGTGGCTAGACGTCCGGTTGCCTCTAGCTAGGATCGAAGCCGGACTGAATTGTCGTCAGTCGGGGATTCCGCCACTATGCCGTTGGCGCACGGCTGGGATGAAGGTGAATTTAAGCGTATTTATTTTTAGCTAAACACACAGTGACTGAGAGAACTCGATTCGATTTACCGAAAAGATTTGCATTATTAGCAGTAATAGTCACTATTTACAAACCCACACTTCCTACCCAGAGAGCTCACCCGAAATAAATTTTTCAGGAGCATATATATAGATAAATAGGTAAATAGATAGAGATAGAGAGAGTGAGAGAGAGAGAGAGAGAGAGAGGGGGTGAGAGAGAGAATGTCTGAATATAGTCATGCATTCGGGAAAATGTCGAAACTTATTTTTTAGGTATATATATTAGTAACATAAACGTGAATAACTGTATGTTTGTGTGTGTGTATATATATATATTTTAATAATAAACGTGAATAACTGTATGTTTGTGTGTGTGTGTGTGTGTATATATATATATATATATATATATATTCTAATAATAAACGTGAATAACTGTATATATATATATATATATATATATATATATATATATATATATTCTAATAATAAACGTGAACAACTGTGCATATATATATATATATATATATATATATATATATATATATATATTCTACATTCAACACCATCACTTCATAAGACACCAGAAGTGTTGAAACAAAATGGCTATTTTTGTAGTGATTTATAACATATATATGTTATAATTTTCGAATAAATAATTACACACACACACACACACACACATACATACATACATACATATATATATATATATATATATATATATATATATATATATATATATATATATATAAGTTTCGCCCTGTACATGGTCCATGGGTCACTGAACGCAGAGAGTTACGTTAATAGTAGTTAATACGGATAGGAAGGGAAGATAACAGTTAAGGTAGAGATCGGGGAAACATCCTCTTGGGAGTTTACGTTCAGGGGTTGTTTATATGGATAAGAGAGGAAGATACAGGTTAATTCTAGTCTTGATCATGGGTTAAGATTTCAATGATCGGAGAAACATCCTCTTGGAAATCCGTTCCACAGAGCAGTGCTTCGCGGGAAGATGTTCGAGATGTATATCAATGATATACTAAAATTACAATAATCTAAGACAATTATAACTGTCTATCCTAAAAATGTCTGGAATGCCACTCGTATGTACGTAATTATAGATATGTGTTTTTATGTAACAGGGCAAACTTTATGCGTGTATGTGTGTGTAGTTTTCTATATATCACACAAATACAAAAAGAGGGCAGACGCCAAAGTTTTGGAAATACTGATTGATTATTGATTCGTAATCGAATATTTATATATACGTGCGAAGCGACCAACTGGATCGGTAATCATCGAAGCGGACAAAATGTTTTCGATCTTGAGTATTACTTGATTTGCATTCATACTTTTGCTTAGAATAAAAAAAAAGTCACTAACACATGAACATAGACAGAAAACCAAAACATAGACCGTATCGGCAAAGTAACATTAAAATAATGTCGCGGAAATCATGGACCGAAAAAAAGGGATTAACATGAGTGAAAAATCAACCAATGTTGATTGGTGAATAGAAAATCCGAATTCGTATTGACTTTTTGCCCATTGGTATTATTTTTCGGCATACCGACACTAGTGTGGATCATTTGGTTATGTTCCAGCAAATAAAGACGACGAAAAATGTAACATAGCTACGGGAAGGGGCATTGGGATAACTTAAGCTGCCTTCCAAAAGCTAAAGAAAGTATTAAAATTGTGTTAGAAACAAAGAAACTACAATGCAATATTAATCCTCCTATATGACAGAGAATTCTGGACAATTTCCTCACAGCTGAAGGGGAGACATAAAATAAACAAGCAGGTGGCTCTACAGAAGAATGTCGAGAAAATCATTGACGGAACATGTAAGCAATTAGTAAGTTTTAAGGAAAATGGATGAAAAATACTCAGGATCAGGTAAGAGACATTTGAAATCCTTAGAAAATTTGACACACGCAGAACGCAGTGATGGAAAGCGTGAAACAGCGAGTAACCTACTTTCTAGGTTTATTTAAATGGACGACAGAACAGAGACTGGTAACGGGACAAAAATTACTTTGAGTTACAAAGGTTAGCATGTTGTGGAGAGCCACGTTCACCTACGTCCTAAAAGGGACACAGAATATAGAAAATGATGTGGGGTATTTACACATAGCAGTAATTTCCAATATTTTTCACTTGTATTCATTAACGTCTATCGAATAAATGATTTATGAGAAAAGTTCATCAGATAATGAAAATTAAAAAAAAAAAAAAATGACGTCTCATTCCTCTTATTCTGTGTTCGATTTCCATTTGTTTGTAGAGTTGTCCCCCTTTTGGGAATGATCGTTATTAATTTTTTTCTATCAGATTCATATTTTTCTCACTCCCTCTCTCTTTTGCCAGTGATTTCTCTCTCTTCCACTCCCTCTGCCTTCCTCATTTCTCTCATAATTGGTCGACGATGAACAATTAAATTTCCTGTTAGCCTGGTCTGTTTGCCTCCATTTTTATTCTTAATTGAATACGCTTATTGCAACCTTCACACACACACACACACACACACACACACACACACACACACACATATCGATTTACATGTCGATAACGTACGTATAATCCCATTCACGCAAAGGCGGGTACACACATGCACATATACATGCATATATACATATATATATATATATATATATATATATATATATATATGCGCACCAATGTAAACTCAGGTATTTTAGGGTGCCTACGGAAGAGCAGTTAATCACACAAGTCTGTAGTGATTATCCAAGCGCTGCTTAGATGTGACATAAAGCCGAAAGTAGGAAACCTAGTGAGGATCGAACACACTACTCCAGTGATTCCCAAACTTTTTTTTCTCCGGGCTGCATTTTTAGAATGAAAATTTGTTTGCGCTTCACCAAATATTACGTGATAAAAAGTACATATTAAAAACAAAAAAAACAAAAAAAAACAAAAAACAAAAACAAAGAGAGGGTTAAAGGGTGATTCGAAGTCAGAACATTATCATTGGTAACACTCTACTCCAATGACTATATTCTTAATATCTGATATAATGTAAAAATATCACAATGATAAAA
The DNA here is from genome assembly GCA_963932145.1 of Acanthosepion lycidas. Taxonomy (NCBI): domain Eukaryota; kingdom Metazoa; phylum Mollusca; class Cephalopoda; order Sepiida; family Sepiidae; genus Acanthosepion; species Acanthosepion lycidas. The sequence continues at coordinate 73,321,609 of OZ010593.1, read as the reverse complement.
TCGGTCAATAATTATTTATAAGTATTTATACTGAGACTCATGAATGTAATTACAAATAATCCATAATAATATTTTAAATTTTGAAATCATATTTATTTTTGGCATATGAATTTTTAAAAACTGTTTCTAAATCTTTGATTGTCTTTTAATCATTCCGCCTCACCTGCTATCCACTTCAGCCGCAACTATGAGACCCGCCGTACCGTTTGGGAACCACTGCACTATTCAGTCGTAATTGTTTTAGAGAGACAAGCTTGCTAACCATTATACCATGTCAAGGGGCTTAAGATTTTCTAAGCATAGCTTAGATGTGGCACAAATATAGGGCACCCAGTGAGGATCGAACTCACAACTAGGTCGTAATTAATCACGCGAGACAAGCTTGCGAACCATTACACCACGTAGATATCCCCACACAAGTCCGTAGTGATTCGTAAACTGATATTTGTTCACTTACTTTTTATTCATAAAAAATATCGCTCAAGATCAAGTGACAACAAGGCTAGAGTCCTTGAACCTATCTTCATACTTATCGAGTATTGCAAAATTCATCTGCGCTTATTCCGATTCGCTCTCCTTTCCAAAAGTGATTTCAAAAACGTCTCCAATGGATTGCGCACTTCTGAGGTCAGCAGTTAATTTAAGGTGTCTGTATCATAGTTCTCAATTGTTTTATAGGCGGAGAAGGTTGTAATGAAATGTTCTCAGCCTGTACTGAACATCATTTGTTTACAGTGAACGTATTTGTATTTGACTGATACTGTCTAGTTAATTGAACCGTCATTCCTGTTTTCTACAATGTGTTACTCAAAAACAAAAACAAAATAAAAAAAAAAAATCACAAAGGTTTCTACTTGCTTCAACAAATCGAGCAACTCTGACGCCATTTAACTGCTGACCAACGTGACTTTCAGTTCAATAGATGTTGCAGGAGGTGGTGAATTCATAGTAGCAGTGAGAGTAGTTCTTTTTACTCAACTAACAATTTTATAGATTTTTAGATTTATATAACCAAGTCTTCATACTTTATTATGTAAAAAAAAACATTTTTTGAATTTTGAGAAAACGCCATTTATTTATTTATTCATTCAAGCGAAGCACTAGATTGGTGGCAAGGTCTCAGCAATTTACAGTTGATATGATGTAACCAGATGTAACCGTAAGTTCTATGCTAATAGTTTCTTCTATCGCACTTCTCAATTGTGGAACTCTCTTCCGGCTACTTATTTCCCAGTCAACGTTGATCTTGAAAAATTTAAATGCAATGTCAAACGTATCTTCTCTCTTCTTATTTTTAAAAAAATTCTTTTATTGTCGCAACTCCTTAATAGTAGTATTCTCATATTCCATAACACTCAATAACTTATTACATCCTAGTGGCTTTATTGCTTTGCTTGGGGTTAAATGTTTAAAAAAAAATTGACGGGCTTATATTGAATAAAGCTTCTCATTATCTCTTAATACTTTTTGATCTTGATATTTCCTAAATATTTTAAATAATAATTAATAATGGAACATTATGATTAACTAGCAGCATGGCCCGGCGTTGCCCGTGCTTCATTCAAAAATCGTACGATTCATACAGCAATCGCTATCACTTGACTTAAAATATTTTTGCCCTGCCTTGCCTTTAAAGGAGTACCCTTTGCTGCGCTGATGTTGCTACATGCCTTACTTCTTTCCTATTTCACACTGCGAATTTTTTAAGCTCTATACTAAACATTAAATCTGTTACGAAAAAAGAACTAAACAAAATGAATACAAAACGATCAGCTTTAAAAAAGGACTCGTAACTGGAAAAACCGAATGAAAAAAGAATTTTAACAAGAAATACTTTTTCACACCCAACCCAGTTCTGCGGAATCAGAATTAACGTTGAGTTAAGAAAGAACGCTTAATTACAACAGGCAAAATGAAGCGAATGAGCTAATTGGAGTAAAGTACCAGGCAGATTTAAATTTTTCCCACTTGTAACGAATGCAGCTATCGATTTATTTTTTTGCATGCTAGTTAACATTCGTGTCAGTCAACTGTTGGCTCTCGGGCTGGCCAATAGAATCTTCCTGCCTATTCGTGGCAGCCAGCTATTGGCTCTCACTCTGGCCGGTAGAAAATGGCCGCAAACTACATGAAAACTGCCGTAGAAGCATGAAAAAATCGATTATTTTCAATATCGATGGGAGTTGGGAAATGCAAAGTCGGTCTTGGCCTTCCCGCTAACTTGGAACATGTGCATGCAAATTTTGGTGCAAATCCGTCGAAAATTGCGGCCGTGCATTCGTTACACACACACACACACACACACACACACACACACACACACACACACACCCATCCTGCCTTTTATAGATAGAGATTGTTATTATTTCTGTCCCTATTACAACAATACCAACTGCCATTTTACACATGAGGCAGTCAATCTTCATCAATATTCTGCTAGTCACCTCGGTATGTTAGTTCTTTTTAATTTTCTGAATGTCCTGATTATTTCTTGGATTTTTTTTTCCTACGGTCTTTTTACTAGGCATTTAGAGATCGTTCCCAGTGTTCCAACAACTACTGGCACAACTGTTATCTTTATGGTTAATAATTTCTTCAGATTAGTATTTTTTTCAGCTTTTTTTTTTTTAATTTTTACACTCTTAATTGCTGGAATAACGAAATTCACTTCCTAACATTTTTTTTAACAAATATTTAGGTTTGGTCTTCTGGCCAGGGTGATCTGTTCGAATCACAAAGTGCTAGATTTTCTAGATATGCTATTAGTTTGTAAGCTACAAATCGCAGTCGTTTTCACATATCCCAGTGAATCACCCTTCTCGACCAAATCAATTTTTGTATTCTTTCACTTATTATGTGACTCACTCCTGCGTCTCTGACTTCACCAGTTGTTATTCAATGTCTTATTTATCTTCTTTCTATTATTGACACTTGTTATGCCATACTTTTTCTTCCGTGTGCCGTTTCCCTTCAGGATATTGGTGGTCATGTCTCGCTGCAATTTACTCTCCTTTGTAGATCTTAATATATTTTGTCTTTTTTTTTATGACTCCTAAACCCTGTTCTGCTATCAGGCTCGTTAGGTAGATTATGCATTGTTTTCCTTTGTCTCTCTGATTTTCACCCTCTCCTGTGAGTATCAAATTTTCCAAGCCCTTTTTCCTCATTACGTAGCCTAGAAATTTCAACTATCTCTTTCTGATGTCAAGCGTCCTTACTCAACATTAACAGATTTAGTTCCTATTTAGATTTTTTTCTTCGCAAACATGTCCATCTTTTTTTTTTTTTCATTTGCAGTATTTTTTAAAATTTGCCTCCATAAATGGCCGTACAGTTGTTTGTTTCCCATTTTTTGTTCATCCTCTTGTTATTTCTGCCGCAAATTTTGCCTGTTGTAACTAACGGTTCTTTCTTCTGTCATATGCAACCCACAAGCCTCTTGATCGAAGAGTCAGCACAATCCACGATACTGATGAATCTTCCTCTTTTATAATGATTTTCCAAGCGTAGCTTAGATGTGGCACAAGACCGAAAGTAGGGTGCACCCAGTGAGGATGGAACTCACTACTCAGTCTTAACAGTTCTAGCGAGACAAGCTTGCTAACCATTACACCACGTCGAAGTGCCCAAAGATTTTCCAAGCGTAGCTTAGATGTGGCACAAGGCCGAAAGCAGGGTGCACCCAGTGAGGATCGAACTCACTAATCTTCCTCTTTTATATGTAGTAAATGCTTTATAAATTGTCATCAGATCTTTCGTTCGTGGTTCAGACTCCTGATCTCTTGCCCAGTTTAAGAAGGGTCCTTAATAACTCATAATGTAACCTACCAGGTATTTTTCTAATCGGTATAACCCATGCAAGGCAGTAAAGCCACTAAGACAGAAGGAACAGAAATATTAATAATGAGCATAAGAGGAAAAAGTAATCAGGACAGTAGATAGCGATTGATATTGCATCTAATTTTTTGCAGATAAAAGTTGGCTGGAAAGCATGGAACCGGAAAAGAGTTCCACAAGCGAGAAGTGCGAGAAAAGAAACTGTTAGCTTAGAATTTACTGTTACATCTAACCAGCTCAACTGTAAATTGATGAGATCTCGACGCCAGATTAAAAAATTCTTGGTAACATATCGAAGAATTCAACCGGACAATTACCATGAAAGTATTTAGAGAAAAGACACATGGAGGCAACCTTACGGCGGTGGGAAAGTGACTGAAGCCGATTCGCCAGATCATATTGCTGATTCTTCTTTGGATTTTACCAAGGAGCTCAAAGTAAATAGCAGGGCACCAGACCATATGTGGCAGCAATATTCTGAGCATGGACGAATGGTAGACTTATAGATATGTAAGATAGATTCTGGAGAGAAAAATTGTCTCGCACGACAGGGGGAAGCAACTTTCTGAGCAGATGACTGAGCAATGGATCCAATGTCCACTTCATGTCAGCTGAGAACGCTATCCCGAGAATTTATTTCTATGACCAAGTTTTTCCTGAATAGTTCTAATGTTTTACTTCTTCGTCAGCAGCATTTCCTGTTGGCATTTTCTTTCATCATTATTTTGAGTACCTCTCCGGATCTTTGATGTTTCGGTCGGGTGATCATAATCATGTCTCAGCTCCCACGCGCAGCTTAGAGGCACAACAATTTCCTTAGCACATGAACCGTTTCAAGCAGCGCTGTCACCCGTGCACTTCCAATGATATCAAGGGTTTCTAAGGCGTCTTGCAAGACAGAGCGATTCTTTGCGATAATCCTGTGTTCGACAGTCAGAAAAGGAACAAATTGAGCGTTTGGGTGGTACATTTCTGTGATTTACCCGACCAGGTATTAGTAACTCTATATTTTCGCCTGCTTCGCATTCACGATGTTTTTACCCAAGGTATGTTGTAGTAATCAGAAACTATTATTATTATTATTATTATTATTATTATTATTATTATTTGTGTATGTCATGTTTCCTGCTTCGTATCCTGTAGAGCCGGGTCCAAACTATGGTCCTAGTTCCTATAGGAGAATTGTCATTTAATTGATAGCATTGTTCTTTTGTGCATTTAAATTGACTATTGTGGATTCCAAGCCTCGAATCCTAATAGTGATTTTCTAAGCGCAGCTTAGATACCGCACAAGGTCGAACCTAGGGGCACCCAGTGAGGATCGAACTCACTACTACCGTAATTGTTTTAGTGAGACAAGCTTGTTAACCATTACACCACCTAGAGGTACCGATAATGATTTACTAAGCGCAGCATAGATGTGGCACAAGGCCGAAAGCATGAGACATCCAGTGAAGATCGAACTCACTATTCAGTCGTAACTGTTTTAGCGAGAGCCTGCTAACTATTACACCATACCGAGGTGCCCTAATAAAAGCCAGACTTTGAAAACTGAATTGATTGAAAATCTCATGATTTTACTTAAATTTGGGAGATTTGTGCTTTTATAGTTTTCTAAAAAAAAGATGCGGGCATATCCATACATAAATAAGCTTTCAAAATAGGTTAAAAGCGATTTTATTCAAGTGAAATGTGTTTCTCTATCATTATTATTTTCAAATTCTTGATGTGTGATTCTTGATATGAAAAGTTAGAACTTTATTTTCTTTATTCCGGGAAGAAGACACAAATTACCTTAAGGCAAAATTGTTACAAGTGCAGCGTAGTACCAGATGGTTATTAATCAGTTGAGACATATAACGTTCTTGTAAATGCATAAATATTGAAAGAGGGAAAGTGTTGTATTTATTTCATTTATGCAGCGTCCGTTATGCATTTCAGGGATTGTTGTTCTTTTAAAGACCGATAAACTAGATAGATGGACAACTAAGGCAAGCACAGACATCAAAGACTTCCGAAAAGTTTCGTCTATTCATTTTGTAAGTTTCCAGCGAACTTACCATCTCACAACTTGTGGTATGGTTTTAGCGAACTTTCGATTGCACAACACACAGTTGTTTCTAGCGAATATCGCATCGCAGAAACCGTGGTATGGTTCCGGTGCATTTCCCATTGCACAAACCGTGGTATGGTTCCGGTGCACTTTCCATTGCACAAACCGTGGTATGGTTCCGGTGCAATTCCCATTGCACAAACCGTATTATGTTTACGGTGCACTTCCCATTGCACAAACCGTGGTATGGTTACGGTGCACTTCCTGTTGCACAAACCGTGGTATGGTTCCGGTGCACTTCCCGTTGCACAAACCGTGGTATGGTTCCGGTGCACTTCCCATTGCACAAACCGTGGTATGGTTCCGGTGCATTTCTCATTGCACAAATCGTGGTATGGTTCCTGTGCACTTCCCATTGCACAAACCGTGGTATGGTTCCCGTGCACTTCCCATTGCACAAACCGTGGTATGGTTACGGTGCACTTCCTGTTGCACAAACCGTGGTATGGTTCCGGTGCATTTCCCATTGCACAAACCGTGGTATGGTTCCGGTGCACTTCCCATTTCACAAACCGTGGTATGGTTCCATTGCACTTCCCATCGCACAACCCATGGTATGGTTCTAGCGATCTTTCATCGCACAAATCCTTATATGATTCCAGCATACTTACCATTATTACCTCTCGTTTGACTCATCAAAACTTTGAATTCCAAACTATACATACTATGCAGCCATCGATAAAATCTCGACTGGTTTAACTAAGGCCTTTTCCGCGAACTCATTAGGCTGAATGTCATAAATTAAGTCTGTCTACGGATTTAACACGGCCCTAAGACCCGTATTTAGTTTTCCTTGAAAAAATAACCTTTTATATGTTTCATTTAAAATATATCTTGCTTTTGTTAATATGCACCTATATTCTTATGTAATTTGGAATTTATTTGTATGTCTACATTTCGTGAAGAACTAATCACGAAATGCAGACATACAAATAAATTCCAAATTACATAAGAATACAGGTGTATATATGTGGGGGTGTATGTGTACGTATAGCGGCATATATGTATCATCATGTAAATGTACACATATATGTATGTATGAAGATATGGACGCATATAAGTGTGTTAGACAGCACGATTTATTTAATTGGGTGCTCTGGTGTTGCCCACAATCTATAAATCTATAACTCAACTAATTTACATTAATCTTAACGGACTTAAGTTTTAATCTCCAATCGCTTTATAGTACAAAAACTATTTATTGTTAATCTCAGAAAAAAAAACACACTTCAGGGCCCTTATAAGAAACAGCACATAGTAGGAACTGATATTAAACTACAAACAAAAATCCTGGGCATAATTAAGCTTCAAACCTAGACTTCTTCCCCCTGGATAAGATACCTTAAGCCCCCACCATTCGTTAACACAAATCCACTCTCATTAACAAGGCACCTACTAGAGGAGGACTGACTTCGAACAATTTTTATCCTAGACAAGCACTTAGAGGCTGATGATAGCCGTGTGAAGAAAAGTTTGAAATAGACTATACCTATTCTTAGGTAATTTTTTTTTTTGCTTTTACATATTTACATATATATATATATATATTGTTTGGGAGTTTATTTGTCGGTATGTTTATGTATGTGTATGTAGGTGTTTATAAATATGTGCATTTGTACATGTATTTATGAATAAAAATGACAATAGGAAAACTGGTAATTGCTGACGCGTTTGGTCCAATGTGGACTTTATCAAAGCAAAATACGAATTTTGCTTTGATAAAGTCCACATTGGACGAAATGCGTCAGCAATTACCAGTTTTCCTATTGTCATTTTTATTCATAAATATTGTCTTCTCTACTGGTTAAATCGAAGAAATTTTCATATTTGTACATGTATATATATATATATATATACGTGAGAATGTATGTATGAATGTGCATGTGCATGTGCATGCATTGCATATATATGTTTACTTGTGTGTTTGTATGGATGTGTATATTTGCATATGTTTTTCATATGTATATGCCACAGACACACACACATGATATATTTTATAATTATGAAGATAATGAGATATATATTGAATTTTTTTATATAGTATTAATTTTTCACTCCTTTGTATATATGATGATGGTTGTTATTATATAGGCGTAAATTAGATGATGACGATGATGATGACGATATAAATTTTGATTTAATTCCAATGTATTTCACTAGATGTCATTTGTACTTCCCTCTCCCACCCCTGTTCATTGTGTTGACACGTTGCTTCTCCTTTTTTCTTTCCCTCCAATCCTCTCTTCGAATAATATAAATCCACAGAAAATCTTTCTCTTTCAAGTAATTTAGACTTTAATTTTTCTTCTCTTGTGATTTGCTTTCTAAAATAATTTTGAACATCTTGCTCTGTATACAATACATTGAACTCGCTTCGTGGATCTGTCTTTTTAATAATTATTATATCAAAAATACTTACTTGAATTATCCTTTCCACTTCCGGATTTAATATTTACCACTCCCACCCCAAATAAACTCAATTCTTTCGACAGTGGAGCTAAAAACATATACTTAATAAGATTTGCTATGTGTCCAGACTTTGCGGACAACGTGTACATACAGTGTAACCCGGATATAAGAGAGTTGTCGGGACCGGAGGAGGAGTCTCTTATATCCGGGTTTCTCTTATATCCGGGTTTGGTCTATTTTGATTAGGTAAGTATGGCTCTAATTTGGGACCAGAAAAAACCTCTCTTATATCCGGGTTTCTCTTATATCCAGGTCTCTCTTATATCCAGGTCTCATATCCGGGCTACACTATATATATATATATATATATATATATATATGTATATGTATTAATGTGTGTGTCCATATGTGTGTGTGGGGGAGTATATATATATATATATATATATATATATATATATATATATATATACCGGGAGGGGCGGTAACAGCAAAATTGTCCAAATCGTGTAACAGCATAATTGTCAATCCCAGAAAATGTTTAATATCTAAAAAATCACAAAACTAATGGAGTTTCTTTTTTTCAGATTTTCAGATAAAACGTTTAGTCATTTTTGCCACCATTTGTCGTAAGAATAACTGAAAAAACCTTTGAGTTATTCATCTAGAAAGAGAACAGATTAAAATCGTTTTGTGTCAGTCCCACTATGTCTTCCCAACTGAGCAATGGTGAGACAAAAATGATTATTCAGGCTTCCGTAATGGTACCAACATTTATACTCTGGCTTCCATCTTCAAAGTCCATTCAAGAACCATCAAGAGAACAGTGAATAAGTTTAAAAAAGAGGGCACAGTAAAGAGGAAATGTGCATCAGAGGGTCAAAACAGGGAGAACGATCATCACTTCAAAAGCTAAAGAGATCAATTAGAAAAAATCTAACCCAATCCATAAGACGTTTGGCAGGTGAGAAGGGGGTTTCAGCTATGACAGTCCAAAGAGTAAGGAAAAATACTTGAAAATGAAATTGTACGTGGAACCTGTGAGGCACCTTGTTACTCCAGGACATAAAGTTAGAAGTTTAGAGAAGGCGAAGATCATCTTGAATGAGTTGGAACATAATCCTGGAATATTATATTTAAACTTAATTTCAATCCTGCGTGAGCTTCCAATCCTTAGTTATGATTAATTAATGATGAACATATTATTTTCGTTTAGGATCGGTTTCATCACAATTTTTCTGTTAAGCTTGGTGAGTATTTATACATTCTTATTGCTCACAGACCAAAAGTGTTATAAAAACCTCGGAGCATTCAAGTACAACGGTTCATAGCTTAATCTAACAAATGGACAATTTTGCTTTTACACCTGCTATATATATATATATATATATATATATATATATATATATATATATATATATATATGTTTATGTGTGTGTGTATTTATATATATGCGATCGATAAATTGTCGTCTAAATTACGCAAAAATGAAAATAACACTGATATCTCATTTTAACAGATATATTTACCAAAATTACACAAAACTTTCTATAAATACTAAAGAGGCAATTTATTCAATAAAATCGCCATTTGCTCTAGACGACTTCGGAAACTCCTGCATCTCTTCGTTAGTGGTCTCCTTGTTTAAGTTGATGAAAGTTGGAATAATCCTTACCTTCTGTTCATGTTTTGTTGGTCCCTCGCTCACTTACGTCCAACACATAATAATGAAGGGGGTTGTAGTCTTGGGGAGTTAGGTGGACAGATGTAAGTTTGATGTTGTCGCAGAATTTGTCTGAAAGCCATGACCAGGTTTTCCTTCTTGTGCGGCATGGTCCAGAGCCCTGTTGCCAGACAACGTCTTCGAGTAGCCACTCTCTTGATCCAGGGCAGCACTACCTCCTCAAAGCACTTGATGTAGACCTTCGTGTTCTGTCTGATTCGGGAGTTCTTTTCTTATCAGAACGATTAGAGGGATTTTTCTCCGTAATCACCATTAGACTCACCCAACTCTTTACGAATCCTCTGCACGTCCTCAGATTTACACCCAAACACTCTGAAATGTTCGTATTGGAGCTTTTGGTGCGAATCCAAAGCAGTACAGCATGCCGTTTCCAAATTTCTACCGGAGTGGATTGCGACATGGTACTCTTTTACTCACAGACAGTACCCAACTGACCCTACTATACTGTGCAGTCGACAAAAAACAAAAAAACAAAACAAAAAAACAACGTGCATGCATGAAATTAAAAATATAAAAATGTCGACAATTTACCCATCGCACTCGGTATATATTTGTGTGTGTGAGTGTGTGTATATATATATGTGTGTGTGCGTATATGTTTATATCTATGTGTGTGTATGTGTGTACATATATGTGTGTGTGTATATGTATTTATATATATATACATTTCTGAGATAGGTATATATATATATATATATATATATATATATATATATATATATATATAATTATTTATTTAAAAATATGATTCCAACACGCTACATAAGAGGTCTCATGTTTCAAAACCAGAGCCGAAAACTTCAATATAATTATTTGAATTAAATTGAATTAAAGTAAGCTCTGTTTCATCTTCAAGTGAAATTTTATATATATATATATATATATATATATATATATAGCTATCTGAGAAATGTATTGTTGCTAAAGGATCGTAGTAAATGTGTGTAGTATGTTTTGCTCGGGCATTATCTTCTAATTCCTTGAACGAATTTTATAATAATTCTTCTCTTTCGTTCCAACTAGATCAATACTACAATATTCATATTCCTAGAGATTCTTAATACTTGTAAAATCCTGATGACCCATTGGTATAATTAATGGTTAATTTTGATAAAAAAAATAATGCATAAAAATAATGGATAAAGTGGCCAAATTTTGAAATTGCGAAAAGATTTATGCTTCCTAAAGCAAAAACAAAAGAAGTAAACTTTCTAAATAAAGCAAAGAAGATTCTTTTTAAATCGATCAAACTGCCAAATGCGATGCTGATGTGAAACAGGTCCATAAATTCCAGACATGCTGGTGCCATTTAATCTCCAAGAGTCATGCCAATAGGCATGAATTGCAGATATTTCGGAAGTTGACGTCATTGAAAGGAATCAATATATTATGGACAACGTCCAGCAGTCATCTCCATTTCTCTAAGATGGATGCCACATTGTTTGAATCCCCGTCTGAGAGATGCCATGTTGTTTTGTCCGTCATCTGGGCGATCGCTTTGGAATATAAGGCGTGTAAAGAGATATAAACAGTATGTTTTATAAATCTGCTTTTATCAAGCAATATACAATTATATTTGCTTTGTTAATTCTGGTATTAATATGTATACACAGAATGTAAACGGTAGCAAACACCAAACAAAATGACCATCAAGCAGCCTGCAGCAAGGCTGAAATAATATTTATAATAATATTTAAAAAGGCACGCTTTATGAGGGGATAAAAGCCACGCCCTCCTTGTCTGGAAGATTGCCGTAATACAATCTTTCTATATTTTCACCTGTCTTTAGCGGAAGATGCAGGCATAATATAGTCTTTGGTGTTATTAATCAAATGGTTTTGACTTGTATCATTGGGAGTAAATGGGCGGTAAGTTATTATACAATTGTCAATTTAATATATGTATGATTTTAAAAGCATATAGGCTGTTTTTTATTAGACAATATGAAAATATTTCATATCCACATGAAATAAACTGAGGAATACAGGACGAATGTTGAAGAATCAGACTTGTAAATGAATAAAAACCCGACTCTGTAATAAACGCTGACCAGGCTTTGAAATGATCAAAACCTGAGCCTGTAATACTCAGCAGTCAGGCTTTGAAATGGTGAACAACCTGACCATGGAATAATCGCTTGTGAAATGATCATCATTGAAACCCTGAAATGATCACCAATCAGGTTATGAAATTATCAACAAACTGACCATGAAATAATCGCTATTCAGGCTTTAAAATGCTCAACAATAGGACCCTGAAATGCTCAGAAATCAGACACTTAAGTGATCAACAATCTGAAATGGCCACCAATAAGACACTGAAATATCCAAAACGCTGACCATAACTGATCATCAATAAGGCTCTTAAATTATCAATAATCTGCCTTTGAAGTGATCACCAATCTGTCTCATATGATCTATAATATGATCCCGAATGTAACCCGGAAATGATCACCAATAATGTTCTGAAATTATTAACAATCTAACCCTTGAATGCTCATGAATCAGGCTCTGAAATGATCAACAATGTGTCACTGATATTATAAAAAATCTGACCCTAAAATGATCAGCAAACAGGCTTTGAAATGAGCAATAATATGGCTTTGAAATTGTTGAGGGGTTCACTCCTTTTTACACAAATGGACTCACCGAGGGTATACATATACTACTGCTAGTGAATACCCGAGAGAACGAACGAGATCGAAGGAGAACGAACGCAGCGAGCAAGGGTCACAGTGAGCGAGCACGTAGACTCAGTAAGAAGTCATACAGCGATACATCGATACCAAAGACTCCTGGAACTATTAACCTGTATTAGCAGTTTGTATTATTACGTTAATACATTTATTTTCCTATATTCCTTCTTGGCGTTTGTTATTTATTGGTACCGGATTTCATCCCGGAATCCACAACAACTTGGCGACGAGGACTTCGAACTCACACGGAAGAAAAAAAAATGAGAAAAAAATTTTTTCTCTCTCGTCGACCACAACAACTGGCGACGAGTACTTCGAACCTACACGGAAAGAAAAAAAATTTCTCTCTCGTCGACCACAACAACTTGGGCGACGAGGATTTGCCCTTCTCGGAGACTCAAAAGAAAAATTTGCCGTTTGCCAGTGTCCACAACGACTTGGCGACAAATATTTACGAGGATTAAAATACGTAAAATCGAGTTTTGCGTAAGACTCTTATCATGGAGGATTTTAAAAGTATTTTAGTAAAACTTGTAAAATACTAAAATGAACAGCAACTACAACTTCAAGAAAGAATGGAGGAAAAGTAGCAAAAGCAATTACTACAAACACAGAAGGAAAGTGAAGAAAGACATGAACAACAACTAAAATTCCAAGAAAGAATGGAAGAAAGACAAATGAAAAATGAAGAAAAACATGAAAAAAGACAAATGCAACTCCAGGAACTAATATTAAAGGTAGAGGGTAACAAACAACAAAATATCGAAAAAGAGGCGACTTTTTCCCATGACGCAGTGTGAAATACGATAGAAACATTCAAATACTCTCTAGAAGAGCATAAAAATTTCGGGGACTATTTCAGACGTCATGAAGACATTTTCAACATCGATTACCAAAACTGGACGGAAGCTAAGCTACGTCTATTACTCAGGAAATTGGGAACAGAGGAATAAAAAAAATTTGTGGATTACATTTTGCCAAAAAAGACAAACAATTTAACGTTTGACGAAGCAGTTACATGCCTTACGGAGCTTTTCATTCCAAAGACGTCACTTTTTCACAACAGGTGGAAATGTCTTAACCTCGTAAAAGGTGAAAATGAGGACTACTCCACGTTCGCCGCAATCGTGAATAAACATTGCGACGACTTTAAGTTGGCAGAATTAACTCCGAGTAATTTCAAGTGCCTTATTTTTGTACAAGAGTTAGTCTCAGCCAAGGATAGTGAAATGCGCAAAAGAATGCTTTCAAAACGAGCCTGGATTAACACTATAAAAATTGTCAGAAGACTGCCAAAAATGTTTGAGTATAAAAAAAGACACGAAGGATATCGAGGATCCGGGAGTTGCACACATACGTAAGTTGGAAAAAAGTTTACGATTTTCACCCTCTCCGGAAAGAAAACAAAAATTTTATAATAATGAAGAAAGTACAACGTTCAGAGCAAGGAAAATATAAGCCCCCACTCCCCATCTGAATGTTATCGACGTGGAGGACTACACTGGAATAAGGATTGTCGTTTTAAATATAAAACTGTCTAGCGTGGAAAAAATGGGTCACAAGGCATCCCAATGTAGAAACAGAAAATCTACTAGTAGGATAAGAGTTACTAGAATGCATGACAAAGACAATATTAACATAAGAAAATACGTGGAACTCGAAATTTTAAATAAGATAAAATTACAATTAGACTCAGGGTCGGATCTAACGATAATTAACCTACAAACATGAAGAAAGTTAAATAGACCGACCATGATGCATACAAAGAAAATTGCTAAGTCTGTTACAGGGAATCGTATAAAATTCGAAGGAGAAGTAATCCTAAATGTAAAATTCCACGGGAAAACAAAACAAACAAAAAAAAACTCAAAATATTCGTAATGAAAGATACAGAAAATCTGGATGTAAAAGCTCGACGTATGGGATTTACTTATCAGCTCTTTGTGTAAGAAAATAGAGTGCGAATCATTAGAAACTACAAAATTAAAGGAAGAATTACATAGTCAATTCCCCGAAGTATTCTCGAGCGGGTTGGGACGATGTAACAAGTTTGCAGCTAGAATTGAATTAAAAGAAAATGTCCAATCAGTATTTAAAAAGAAGCGTAATGTGTCGTTTGATACCATAGAAAAAATCGATAAAGAATTAAAGAGACTTGTACAAACTGGAATCCTTTCAAAAGTCGAGTTCAGTGAATGGGCGGCACCAGTAGTCTACGTAAAGGAAAAATCCGGAGAAATCCGTGTTTGCGCAGACTTCTCGACTGGGTTAAATAAGGCTATAAAAGACCATCACTACCCATTACCAAGCCCGGAGGAAATATTTACCAAGCTTAACGGTGGTAAGGTATTTTATAAAATAGATTTAAGCGAAGCTTATCTTCAGATTTCAATAGAAGAAGAAAGTACAAAAATTCTATGTATTAATACGCACAAAGGACTGTACAAATACAACGGATTACCATTTGGGGCAAAAGTAGCACTGTCAATCTTTCAACAGACAATGGATACAATGCTCATGGACCAGAACTTTGCTACCGCTTACTTGGACGACATTCTAATCAAAAGCGACAATGTTGAAGAACACGCATCGCACATTAAGGAAGGTTTTAAAAGACTTCAGGATTTGGGGTTTAAACTAAAGGCGAAAAAATGTGACTTTTTCCTAAATGAAATCAAATACTTAGGCCATATAATTAAGAAAAGTGGCAGAAAACCAGATCCAGATAGGGCATCTGCAATAAAAAATATGCCTGAGCCGAAAAATGTCGCAGAATTGCAAAGTTTTCTTGGTCTAGCGAACTATTACGGTGAATTCATTAAAAATAAGCACAAATTGAGGGCTCCCCTCAATGAATTATTGAAAAAAGAGAACAAATGGAATTAGACGGAAGACTGCCAGAATGCGTTTAAGGAGATAATACAAAAATTAACTTCTGAGTTAGCACTGACACATTTGAACACCAAACTAGAAATTATCATTGCTAGTGACGCAAGTTCACACGGAGTAGGAGCTTGCATACTACACAAGATGCAGGATGGCACAAAGAAACCTATATCTCATGCTTCTAGATCATTGTTACCAGCAGAGAGGAATTATTCGCAGATTGTAAAAGAAGCGTTAGGCATAATATTCGCCATAACTCGCTTTCACATATATTTATGGATGAGAGTTTACTCTTCAAACGGGCCATAAACCTCTTCTTACGATTTTCAGATCGAAAAATGGACTACCAATTTACACAGCCAACAGACTTCTAAGATGGCGAACCATTTTATTGAATTACAATTTCAAACTTGAGTTCCTACCGTCGAAGAAAATTGGGCATGCTGATGGATTATCGGGATTGGTACCTGCGAAATGCGAACTTCTGGAAGACTCGGTAATAGCGGCGTTGCGAGCCGAAGACGAAATCAGTAAAGTGTTATACAATACAGTAAAGGAACTGTGACCTTGCTAGAGATACGAAGAGAAGCGGAAAAGATGAATTTATTCAGAGGACGAAGAAAAAAATAGAAGAAAAGGAAAGGAATCTAGCAGACTTTTTTTCAATTTGTGATCGCATATTACTGTAGAATGAAAGGGTGACCATACCAAAATCGTTACAAAGGCGGATTTTGAAGCACTTTCATTTAGGACATCCAGGAAAAAACCGTATGAAAGCACTTATGAGAAGTTTCGTTTACTGGCCTAATATGGATGATGATATTACGCAAATGGTGGAAAGATGCAAAGGCTGTGCTGCTGCAGCAAAGGCACCACCTACTATACAAAAACTATGGCCTAAGGTGGACAAACCTTGGTCTAGAATCCATGCGGACTATGCAGGACCCATAGAGGGGTACTACTACTTAATAACAGTAGATAGCTTTAGCAAGTGGCCAGAAGTTTTCAGATTCAAAGACCCGACGACGGAAAATACTATAAATAGTCTACATTAATTATTCGCGAGATTCGGCGTCGTGGATTGCTTGGTAACTGATAATGGTTCACAATTCACCTCCAGCGACTTCCAAGAATTCTGTGCGATGTATCAAGTAAAACATATTAAGATAGCTCCGTAACATCTGCGATCTAACGGGCAAGCCGAAAGATTTGTAAACACGCTAAAGAGAGCCTTGAAAAAAGCAGAGGACGTACCGACAGAAAGAGCTATACAACAGTTCCTCCAAGTATACAGAATAGCCCCGAATGGGAACACACCATCTGGTCTTTCACCAGCGGAAGTGATGCTTGCCCGCAAAATACGGTCTGTGTTTGATAAGTTATTGCCTAACAAAAATAAAAACCGGCATACACCTATAGTACTCAAGAGATCATTCAAACCAGGCGAACGGGTCTATTTTAGGATGTTTAGGAACAATATGGCTTACTGGGAACCAGGTACAATAATTAACAGGCTAGGAAATGTGAAATACAAGGCGAAAAATTTACCCACAGAAGACATATTGACCAAATACAAAAAAGAAAGGTTGAGGAGCCACGCTCGTCACCTGCAGAAAATGACGATTCGATGGAGGCGATCTTTGAAGCATTTGAGATTCAAAGACCACAAGAAGACACAGAAATTAGAAGGACAAGCAAGAAAAGAAAATTTACAGAACCCCTAATTATCGACCATAAGAGAAAAAAATATTAACTTCCCCCAAAAAGGAATCTAAGGATGGGGGTGTTGAGGGGTTCTCTCTTTTTTACACAAATGGACTCACCGAGGGTATACATATACTACTGCTAGTGAATACCCGAGAGAACGAACGAGAAGAACGAGATCGAAGGAGAACGAACGCAGCGAGCAAGAGTCACAGTGAGCGGGCACGTAGACTCAGTAAGAAGTCATACAGCGATACGTCGATACCAAAGACTGTATATATATTTTGCTATTACCCCGCATTCCTGGAACTGTTAAACTGCATTACCAATTTGTATTATTACGTTAATACATTTATTTTCCTATATTCCTTCTTGGCGTTTGTTATTTATTGGTACCGGATTTCATCCCGGAATCCACAACAGAAATGATCATCAATAAGACCCTGAAATTATCAATAATCTGACCCTGAAATGATCAGCAAAAAGGCTTTGAAATGAGCAATAATATTGGCCTGAAATGATCATCACTAAGACTATGAAATTAACAATCTGACCTTAAAATGATCAGCAAACAGGCCCTGAAATGAGCAATAATCTGACTATGAAATGGTTTTGGTTTGGTTTATTTTGTTTTAAGGTATATCAAGCTAAATGGGTTATTTGATGCCGACAAGGTTTTTTTGAGGATAGGTTCGTATGAATATTCTATTCATGTATGTATTCTTTGTAAGAAATCAGTTTGTAAATCAGGTTTCATTGACGTATTTTTATAAAGAGAGTTGTTGTCGAGAGTCAAATGTATTGCTGATAATTTTTTTTTTCAAGACTATCACAGTCTTGAAAAAAAATTTAGTAAAAATTTAGTAATTTTTTTCAAAAATGTATTGCTGGTATTTTTACTATAAAAATCTATTTTTATAATTTAATGGTGCTTTGACTCCAGTTTTGCTTTGCCCATAGATGGGACTCTAACAGGTGTTATCATCCCAGGTCAGGATGGATCTAGGAACAACAGCAATTAAGAGGTGGTTTCACGTTCTTCAAAAGCTCTCGGTCAGAAGCTTTACTGCCGGATGTAGTTTATCGTCATACCGAGGATGTTAACTTTTGGAAGACATCTCCCGTTATTCTAATACACCTTCAGATTTCTATATACCATTTTCTGTTGTCTATTAAAACACGTCCCAAATGTTTAAATACCTACACTTGCTTGATTTTGACATCTTCAATTTGTAGCTCCCGTTTTGAGCTTTTCCTCTTGGTAACTACGATATATTCTGTCTTCTTACAATTGATCGGTAGTTCATTCTCCCTGTTTTTATTTGCTACCATGTCTCGGAGTTCACACAGTTGTTTTTCTGTACCTGCTATCATTACGGTGTCATCTGCGTTAAGATTGTGCTTCTAGTTCTTTTAGGAAAGGTTAAATAAATCCGGTGAGAAGAGGCATTCTTGCCTTATGCACAATTCTATTTTTGCGTAGTTATTCAAATTATTTTCTATCCGTGCACAGGCTCTTTGTTCCCAAAGTGAACAGAGGGGTGTCTATTGAAAATTCTGAATTTCCATAATTTAGTGGTGGCCTGACGATTGCATATAGCATGAAACAGACTTTCGCCTCTAAGTGTTGACTTCTATGTTCACTTTTATATATATATATATATATATATATATATATATATATATATAATCAATTCACTCCAAGCAAGGCGTTAACGCCACTAAAACGCAAGGGGACTCTTTGAAGTGATAAAGAATGACAAGTTTAGCGTTGTAAATGATTGTTTTATTTATCTTCAGTATATCGTCTCAATAAGATGATTTGGTTTCACGCGCAAGCCAATCTCAAGTACCCAACCCCAAAATAGAAATCATTATAAAGTTACATAAAAAATAATAATGAGACGGTAGGTCTGTCCTGGGTCAAGAGGATGGCTGCTGGAAGACCCTATGTCTGGCAACAGGACTCTGCACACAAGCAGGAGAACCCAGTCATGGCTTTAAGAGAAATTAAATCTGGCGATCTAATATATTCCAAACTCGTCTGGAGGTTGTGATTGAAGCCAATGGCAATTTTATTGAATAGATTTACTGTATAGATATTTTTCTGGAATTTTGGTAAGGATGTCTGTTAAAATCAGATGTTAGTGTAATTTTCATTTTTGCGTAATTCAAACGACAATTTATTCATCTTACGCTGTATATATTTGTAAAGAATTAATGGATTTTATTTTTCGTCCGATATTTTTATTAGTTCAAACGTAAGCGGTAAATCATTCCGGACATTTTCCGCTACAAAGGACACGTTTTCTTTACTTAAATTTCTCTAATGCGCAGACGTATTACACACTCTTTAATAAATAATAGGGCGTCTATTTCAAATAAGAACTGCCTACTATAATAACCTCTGAAGTAATAATAAATATGCAGGGTCTCCACCAAAACTGAAATAATTTGAAATGTGAATATCTGAATATATACGTTT
This sequence comes from Acanthosepion lycidas, assembly GCA_963932145.1. Taxonomy (NCBI): domain Eukaryota; kingdom Metazoa; phylum Mollusca; class Cephalopoda; order Sepiida; family Sepiidae; genus Acanthosepion; species Acanthosepion lycidas. The sequence goes on along the minus strand of OZ010593.1, from coordinate 73,301,739 downwards.
TCCAGCCAAACGAAATTAAATATGCTTCATTTTGAACGATAAAATATTTATCAAAATTCGAATAAGGTATTCAAGGAGATGTAGATTTTATAACCAATTTCACAAAGCTTCACCAATTTTCGATATGTTTACCACCTGTGAAACGACACATCAAGTTGGTAGTCCAGCTCCCGCGAAAGACGCTGTAGCATGTCTTGTGTAACATTGTGTAACAAAACGATGTCAATTTATTTGGGACACCATATATAGTGATTTACCAAGCGTAGCTTAGATGTGGCACAAGGCCGAAAGTAGGGGGTACCCAGTGAGGATCGAACTCACTGCTGTTGTAATTACTCTAGCGAGACAAGCTTGCTAACCATTACACTACCTCGAGGTGCCCTGGGACACCATATATATCCGCTAAGTAGCAAATTTTACATTTCTATTAATCATATTGTGTATTTAGGCAGCAATCCTTCATTTATATATGTTTCATTAAAATCGACAGAGGAGGTACTACGGTTAAGCTTTTTAATTAATTTTTCTTGTGTTCGAAAAAGTGATCGGTCACACCACTACATGCCTATCCAGATGTCTTACCTTACACCTATCCGACCACAGATCTATTAGAATCCATTTAAACACACACACAAACTTACCAGACTCCACCCGAAACATACTAGTAGAAAATACAAACATAACATCATCCACATGTAAAAAAGATTAAAAATAATAGAAGCCTTAATAATAAAATAGAAAAAGCAAACACTTAATAATATTATTAGGTTGGTGCAAAAATAATGACGTAATAATGTCGTTTTTTGACGTTAAAAAATACTTCAAAAAACGACATTATTGCGTCATTATTTTTGAACCACTACGAACACGGCCACAATGTGCTGTGTTCGGAAAATAAAACATTCCTATTAAACTAGAAACATAAACACAAACCATACACCTAACTCAAAAAGCAAAAATAAAATCATCCTTGATAATGGCTAAAAGTATAGCCGAAAGCGCTCGGAATTAGAAAACATTTGGACAGTTTCTATACAGTCTGTGTCCAGAAAAGGAAACGCTTGTTTGAGCACAAGAAAAATTAAATGAAAACCTTAATTGCAGTACCCTGTCTTTAATAAGACATGCATATATATATATATATATATATATATATATATATATATATATATATATAAGGCAAGATGTGTGCTTGTGTGTGTGTAACGAATGCACGGCTGCATTTCGACGGATTTGCACCAAAATTTACATGCACATGCTCCAAGTTAGTGGGAAGGCCAAGACCGACTTTGCATTCCCCAACTCCTATCGATAGTGGAAATAATCGATTTTTTCATGCTTCTACGGCAGTTTTGATGTAGTTTGCGGCAATTTTCTATTGGCCAGAGTGAGAGCCTATAGCTAGCTGCCACGAATAGGCAGGAAGATTGTATTGGCCAGCGTGAGAGCCAACAGCTGACTGACACGAATGTTAACTAGCATGCAAAAAAATCGATAGCTGCATTCGTCACAAGTGGGAAAAATTTAAATCTGCATGTCACTTTACTCCAATTGGCTCATTCGCTTGCTTAAACTCAAAGTTGATTCTGATTCCGCAGAAATGGGTTGGGTGTGAAAAAGTATTTGTTGTTAACATTCTTTTTTCATTCGGTTCTTCCAGTTACAAGTCCTTTTTTAAAGATGATCATTTTGTGCTTATTTTGTTTAGTTCTTTTTTCGTGACGGATTTAATGTTTAGTATAGAGCTTAGAAAAAATTTGCAGTGTGAGATAGGCAAGAAGTAAGGCATGTAGCAACATCAGCATGGCAAAGGGCACTCCTTTAAAGGCAAGGAAGGGCAAAAATATTTTAAGTCAAGCGATAGCGATAGCGATTGCTGTATGAGTCGTACGATTTTTGAATCAAGCACGGGCAACGCCGGGCTCTGACATGGTGGAAAATTTTAAATGTTAAGAGCCTTCAAATTTATAATCTACGCAATGACACTCTACAAGCTGAAATCAGATCTTGGAATGACAGCCTACTTGATTTTATCATTGAGTTTGGACAAATGGCTCTTAATATGGCTGGCAGTCAAGATAATTGTATAAAACAATTATCCAAACACACTGCTACTACCATATACCTTACTTGCAATGGAATTATTAGTCTATGTCCACACCTTTTAGCTACAAGCCATAAATATGTGCTACTTGGGCAATTTACAACTGATCAATTAGAAAAAAGAATTTAGTAAACTTCATCATGAATCAGATGGCACCTATTTTATAAATGTCCAACAATGTATTGTAAAGCTGGGTATTAAGCAGGCATCATTACTTTTAAATTAGAATGTAAATATTAATACTATTGATATTAAACCAGGTCACCAATGTACGTCTTGTAATTATAAACGTTGTGAAGAAGGCTCAGAAATATTTGACAATCTGGAAATTTTAGAACCATCTCTTTCTGATGAAATAAAAATGGCTCTCGTATACATAACTGGATATATTACAAGAAATGATAAACAACCCAGTGAATATGAAACCAATTTTTATTATGAGAAGTATGGAAAATATACCAATGCAATTGACCTTGGAAAACTAAAGGTTCCTTCTGACCACACTTGCCAATGCTTATTTTAATGACGTAATAATGTCGTTTTTTGACGTATAACGTCAAAAAAAACGACATTATTACGTCATTATTTTTGCACCAACCTAATAAAACAAAAAAAGATATAAGAATAAATGGACAATTAAAATAATGGAGACTTTACTTTTAAAATACAACATCGCTTTCTTTGAGCAATGAAAAAACTAAACATTTACTCTGTCATCAGCGTCTTATTTCCTACCGTCTCTTAAAATGACTATAATTTAAAAGGAATATATCCAATATTAATTTAAAACTTGTTGCATCTTCAAAGACAATAAGGGATTTAATCAACACAAAACAAGATAAAAAAATTAAGCCTGAAGCAAGAATATAGCAAATAAATTGCAATAAATGCCGCAAGAAATATATAGATGTAGTATCTTGAAATTTAAATAAAAGATTATTTGATGATAACATGGAGTTTTTCAGGGGAATGCACTTTTCATCGTTAACCGTAATAGACGATAATTTCGCCTTAAAAAAATGCAGTTTTGATTCAAAATATGTTTTGTAAAGTGAACTAATTTCGAAAAACATTTATTGCACATTTACGTCATATATTCTTTCCTCACAAAATTACTACTAATAAAATGTTGGGTAATTAAAAATAATAACGGCAAAATTAAACGCAATAAAAAGCTAAACGAGACTACAGTTATCGGCTAGTCAAGTGAATTCCACAATGAATCTCCAACTGCAGGATATCTACCAACCGCCCCACGCGGTCAGATGTGGCACAAGGCCGAATTTAATGTGGGGTATCCGAGCCCGTAGGCTGGGCCAAAAATTCCTCGTAGGCACCGTATAAAACGGGGTCGGGTAGCCCTTTCCCGAGACGAGACTCTGCTCTTCGACATGGCCTTGTCTGGTGATCCTCTCTGCCCAGAGGTAGAGAGTTTGACTAGCACATTTGGAGACCAATCTCCAACTGCAGACCAACATACAGTACCTACTACTGTATTTATGTGAATAGGGACATACCCCTTATCGTCCATAGGTATGCTATAACACCTTTGGAGGTAGAATCAATTAAGAACTGTTTTGTAGGCACATAAAGGACCAATACTATATTAGGTAGCTGCTCATAATATTTTGGTTCATTAATGCGTATAAACGTCTCTTTATTTGTACAGCATCTCAACTCGGAACAATTTTTAACATAAATATGTACCAAGCTTCATTGCTTGTTTTATTTTTACGCATTTGCGTAAAAATCGCCTCGATTTTTTAACTGCAAACATCAAAATGCGTTTAAAGACATTAAAAAAAGACGTAACTATGTCTAAGAAAAACATAGATGCATTTCGCTAAATCCACATTTACTTAGAGAGAAAACAATAGGCATTTGACCCTGAAATAAAAAGGGGATTTATCGGCACGGTAGCTCGAGCGAACTGTGACACAAGTTCGAATATAAAGTGGGAGCTCACGCGTACATGTGCTAGCTCCAAAAATTGTTCAAGGCTCCAAAGTACTTTTCCTTATGTACAAATTGTTCCTTATTTGGAAGCACTGAACACAACAGGACATGAGTACTTCCAGAATGTCTCGGAAAAGCTCTGGTCTTCTTCTAGCCAAAAGAATTTGGTCTTTGTCAAAATCATTCAAATTTTTCTTCCTTCTGATAGTTTCACCATAAAACAAATCAAAATGAATTCGCTTGAGTATTTATATACATGTCCTGACCCTAACATCCACAATTGTTATGAGACAGTAGCTGTCATTCTTGATATATGTTTTCGCTCATCAGTACATAAATTGTATATATCGAAGTATCAAGCTTAACCAAAGGAGTGTGATACCAAAGACTAGATAATTCTTGTAGTAACCCTCTGTCTTTTAGTGAACTGTTTGAAAGATAAACATTGAATAAGACTTTATTATATTTAGAGTGTGATGGAATGGGTAAAACGTGGGAAATAAAATTAAGATTCATATATGAACAAGCAAATTGTGGTCTATAATATCTACTTCCATATCTGGGTACAAAGTTCAGTGTTTCGAACTGATCACATCTGCAACATCTACCCAGAAGTTCATGCTGAAAAAAATAAAAGTTTAGTTTTCAAGCCAGAGCCATGAATTCGTCTAATTTATATGGATTTCGTGCAGCTCAATGTTAAAAAAAAATCAATTCACTAAATCCAGAACCAAAAGATTAGAATAGGGAAAATTGATATTCCAACGATACAATTATCGATAAAATAAAACCTGAAATTTTATTGATTGTAAATGTGTGTACAAAAAAAAAGAAAGAAACTAGATTAATGGCGTCTTTTAGGAAACAAATATAAAAGATAAAAACGTATTCAATTTATTCGAGGCAATGTTTTAATTGTTGACAATTAAAAGGCAATAATTCATTTGTCCTCTTATGAAAGCAATAAATCAGTCAAAAAACTTTCAATAAAAGAAGACAACTGTTCATCGAATAAGTTATTAATAATTCTCTAATAAGCAGCCATCTTGACGTTGTGGCGTAATATCCATGAAGGCAGTTAAATAGATCATTCCACGATTGCTTTTTAGAGAACTACATTTTATCTTTTGCTATAAATCATTGAAATACGACTCAAATTCACACATATTTTATTCTGCATACAATTGTGAATATATTTTTGAGAGTGTAATTAATTTTTTCGAATACACAGAAAAATACAGATGGCAAGCGATAAAAAAATAAAGTTGACAAAACTGAAAAGCAAAGAGTTTTTCGTTGGGTTGTTACAACGTAGTATTGTTACAATGTGACTTCGTAACAAAGTTGTTACGACGTTTTAGTGTTACAATGTAATTTCGTAGCAAAGTTATACCCAGAATTTTCTTGTTAGAATAAAACTATCATTGACATCCGTTGATGTTTTATTTTTTACGCGTTGATAAGTTTTGTCTAAAATTATTTTTAATGATTTGTACTAATTATTTGGGCGAGTATCCTCATTTTCGTTGTTTATATTATTATGTTTCGACTGTTGAAGCTGAGAATATTGTTTGAAAAATGAATGTAATTTCACTTTTATTTTTTCGAAATATTAAAATCCCCTATGTATATATAAATGGAGTCTTCTTCGATGAATGTTCGTTTCGGTTAAAAAAGGCTACGTATATCGGATGAAAGTAAAAAAGAAAAGATGAAAATTAAAGAAGAAAATTGCCGATTGACAAAATGGTTCCAATTAATTCTGGTATTAGAAAAATATCTAATATATAAATTCAAACATTGTAGTTGTGTTATATATATATATACCGGGTGTAACAGCAAAATTGTCCAAATCGTGTAACAGCATGATTACCCATCCCACAAAATGGTTAATATCGAAAAAACACTATACTAACTGAGTTTCTTTTTTCCAGATTTTCAGATAAGACGTTTAGCCATCGTGACATCATTTGTCGTAAGAATCACTGAAAAACCCCTTGAGTTATTCAGCTAGAAAGAGAACGGGTTAAAATCGTTTTGTATCAGCCCAACTGTCTTCCCAACTGAGCAATGGTGAGATAAAAAAGATCATTCAATAATGGTACAAATATTCACACTCTGGCTTCCATTTTCAAAGTCCATTCAAGATTGATCAAGAGAACAGTGAATAAGTTTTAAAAAAAAGAGGGAACAGTAGAGAGGAAAACTGGATCAGGAGGTCAAAACAAGAAGAACGATCATCACTTCAACTTAGAGCTAAAGAGATCAATTAGAAAAGATCCAACTCGATCTATAAGACATTGGGCACGTTAGAGAGGGGTTTCAGCTATGAAAGTGCAACGTGAAAGGAAAAAAGAATTGAAAATTAAATCGTACGTGAAATCTGTAAGTACCTTTTTACTCCAGGACAGAAAGTTAGAAGGTTAAAGAGGGTAAAGATCATCTTTAATAAGTTAGAAAATGATCCTGAAATAACACACACACACACACATACACACATATATATATATATACATATATATATATATATATGACCTTTATTTCAATCCTGAGCTTCTGATCCTTAGCTATGATTAATTAATGATTAACATGTCATTTTCATTTATGATCGATTTCATCGCGTTACGTCTGTTAAGCTTAGAGAGTAATTATTGCTCAACAGCATCCAAAATAAAAAAACCTCGGAAAATTACAGTAAGATATCACTTCTAAGATACGATTCAAAGCTTAATCTAACAAATGGACAATTTTGCTGTCACACGATTTGGACAATTTTGCTCATACATCCGGTATATATATATATATATATATATATATATATATATATATATATATATATATATATATATATATATAGAGAGAGAGAGAGAGAGAGAGAGATAGATAGATAGAGAGAGAGAGAGAGAATTAATACAAGTAAAAGGTTTATTACTTAGCTGATTGATGTTACCTTCAGCATCCCTACTCCAGAATATCGTAGACGGAACCGCTGGGAACTACTTCTTCCACTCGTCAGAGGGTATCAGCAATTGACTGCTTATACTTCTCGTTTTTTTATATGCATTTTTCATTGGTACAGGTTTTTTATAGTCTACTTGTCTTTGTTATTCGTCATTTTCGTCGTTTTTTTTTTAAATTTACACTTACGCCTTAACCTTTACTTTATTTTCGTCGATTTAAAAAAAAAATGAAATTTTCAAACATAAACTGCATAATGCTGTTCATTTACAAACTAGTTTTTTTTTAGGAACTTTGTAAATAGGTAATTATTTTTCTAATTTCATTCATAATTAAGTTGCTTAAATAAGGACATTTTCGGTTTTGAAAGTGGTAACGACCTTAGCCTTTAGACCACAGCTTGACAGTCAAGGGAAGTAAGCAATGTATAAATGGAAGTAAAATTGTTGGCGTTTTTATTAATATCTTTTGAAAATCCAACAAATATAAATGATACGATTATAAATTACTCGGCTTCAGCACCCGCATTTCTGCTGTCGCTGAGAAATAAAACAAAAAAACAAAAAACTAAATGTATCATCCTAGCTAAAAATTTTGACAATTCTATTGAGCTGAGGAGTAACATTTGTCTAAAATCTTTACTGCCATTAATTTTCGAAATAAATCCCCAAACCTCTTTACCTTTGATTTTCTCCAAAACATTAATTTCCAAAACTCTTATATAAATTATATACGTAGAAAATGAAAATGGTTTATTTCAAATGTAAAACCCATAAATATGTTTACAGTATAGTAATAGATTTGAAAAATATATTCATTATAAGAGAGGATCTGATAGAAATATATACAAAACTAAACATCTTACTGATATCCTGCTTTTATCCTCTGATTTGACCCTCAATTACTTAAAATTCGCAATTATTGCAATGATTGGGATTCAAGAGATTATTCGAGAAATGGAAACAAAAAGCTTAACGCCTTAACATTCGCAATTATTGTAATGATTGGGTTGTTCGAGAAATGGGAACAAGAGACCATTTTCTCATGTGTCATGCAACACAGATAGCGATTTTGGTTTCGTTTTTGCTTGCCTCAAAAGTCATTAAAACTTATAGATTCTTTGTGGGCGACGTTATTTCTTTTTAAGGCCGGTTGACCTTCCTCACTTCAAAGTTTGGCGCAACACAGTTTTCTTTCTTTCAAATTAGTAAATATCAAATATAAACAAATTAATATATATATTTAAATAATAATAAAGAAAATGTTTATTTTTAATGTGCATATATGTATATAATAACAATAACAATAATATTAATAATAATGCACTGGTGATGCAGTAAACACAGATCTCACTGCTTTTAATCTTAAACAATTAAAGGAATTAACATATACTCGTTTTGTCTTGTGAATTAAGATAGAGTACAGTAAAGACCTTGGGGATAAATTTAGTACTACAAATTTGAAATGTCATTTGCCTGTCCTTAACATGTTGGAAATAACCCTCGCACGGTGCATCTGTTTACATAAACGGGTGTAGTTAGGGAGCGTCATGGCCGGGTGTTGATAGCGCTGTTGAGGTATCCACAGAGACTTGGTAATCACATCTATATACTTGAGAACACCCTCAATCGTAGGATATCTGAGCGGACAAGGTTACCCGACCTGTCACCATATCACACACATTTGACTGTGCTGCGTGTGTCTTGTATACCCTTATCATACTTGTGTACCGTGGGAGTTTTATGATAAGATATTTTTGCGCCCCCCCCCAAAAAAAAAGTGTCGCGCTATACACAGGTCATTTTTTGAAGAGGCTAAACCTCATTTGATTTTCAGTGACCGGTTACACTATAAACAGTTAATTTTTTCCTGGGTGGGTGGGAATAAAATTCATGCATTTTCGGTAAGCGTAACCTATCTGGTAGGCTTAAATTCTCATGGTACCATTGGCCAACCTTAATGATACAGAGAAGCCCGCCTCCCCTGGCCTATCTTCTTTCTTTCTGTCGCTATATGAACAGCAGAACATCATACATTATCTGTGCTGCTTGAAACCTGCAAATCTCTTATATAAATGAAGAATTAACAATGTCGTTTTTTTTCCTTTCTCCAATTTGCATTCATCTTCGTTCACATCGCTGGGGTATAGCTTTTTCCAACATAACCCCTTGTAGGAGTTCTCAAAATAAACACTTTGAATTTTGTGCTCGAAGTTAGAATTGGAGATATTGGCAGATATGATACATTACTTGGCAACCTATCAATCAAGTTATCAATTTATGAAATCATTTAAATTATAAAATTTAATTTGAACTACTAGATAAATTTAAATAAGGATACAAGTTTCACGTAAAAAGAAAAATAATTGCAAATGATAGGACTCTACACATGAACTTGTTGCAATATAATATAAAAAAAATCGAAATAATTTTTTTACTAGTGTATAGTGCAAGTTTTTATGGCCAGTTTTTTACACAAAAAAGTGGGGCGGGTCGCACTACACAGAGATAATTTTTTTAGGTTAAAAAAATGCATTTTCAGATACCACAACCTACGCGTTAGGCTTACATTCCCATGGTACATTTGGCTAACTCTAATAGTGATTTTCCACGCGTAGAATAGATGTGGCACAAGGCCGAAAATAGGAGGCACCCTGTGAGGATCGAACTCACTACTCAGTCATAATTGTTCTAGCAAGACAATCATGCTAACCATTACACTGCCTCGAGGAGTCCTCGGACAACTGTAATAGTACAAGCAAGATCGTTTAGCCTGCCTCCCGTAGCTTAGATTCTTTCTTTCTGTTGCTACATGAACAGCAGACGATCATTTACCATCTGTGCTGCTTAAAATCTACAAATAACTTATATAAATACTCCACATAGAATCTACAACTACCTTATATAAAATCTAAAAATACCTTATATAAATACGTTATATATAAAATCTACAAATACCTTATATAAAATCTAAAAATACATTATATAAATAACTTATATATAAAATCTACAAATACCTTATATAAAAACTAAAAAAAATACCTTATATAAATACCTTATATAAAATCTAAAAATACATTATATAAATACCTTATATGTAAAATCTACAAATACCTTTCATAAAATCTAAAAATACATTATATAAATACCCTATATACAAAATATACAAATACTTTATATAAAAACTAAAAAAATACCTTATATAAATACCTTATATATATATATATATATATATATATATATAATCTACAAATACCTTATATAAAATTTAAAAATGACTTATATAAATACCTTATATATAAAATCTACAAATACCTTATATAAAATCTAAACTAAAAAAAAAAGTTCGTCGGAAACAAAGAAAAGTGTACCGAACTGTTACGTGATAGTTGTCCTCCTGTACGGCAGCGAATGCTGGACATTCTCCTCAAAGATGAAGAAGACACTTGAAGCAATAGAAATGTGGTTCTACAGAAAGCTGCTGAGGATACCATGGACCGAACATGTGCGCAACGACGAGGTTTTGGAGAAAATGGAAACAAAATGGAAACTGATACTTAACATCAGGAAGAGGCAGTTGAAATTTCTGGAGCAGGTAATGAGGAAGGATGGCTTAGAAAACCTGATACTCACAAAACAGATTGAGGGAAAGAAGAACTGTGGAAAGGAGCAAGTGTCATACTTGATGAGCTTGAGCAAATGGCTGGTAGCACAGGGTTTGGGAGAAATGACAAGAAAACAAAATTTATTAAGTACTAAATACAAGAGACCGTAAGACGAGGAAGGCCATCATCGCCTACATTCATCGGCGCATAAAGGAAGAAGGAGGAAGAAACAAAGCTAATTTATTACGAGCAAAGCTAATAATCGCAAACGTGAAATATCTGCCCTATTTAAAAGCACTTATTAAGTAATTTCGTAATCAATGCTAAATACATTATGATTTATGTATGTGTATTTGCATGTACGACGATGTTATCTTTTGCAAAACGCTTATTGGCGTTTGGATTTCAATTTCCGCCCGATACCAGTTGCGTTCGATTTAAAATACAAATAGCCATTGTGATAATGGTATTTACATTATGCGGACCATTGTCCTCATCTTTGTCGCCATATTTGTCACAACGTTTCGGCCGTTGTATGCTCCGGCCTTCTTCTTCTGCAACCACCTGAAGAAGGCCGGAGCGTACAACGGCCGAAACGTTGTGACAAATACGGCGACAAAGATGAGGACAATGATCCGCATAATGTAAATACTGTACATAATACCTCATCTCAGAAATATAGACAGACCATTGTGATAAGTATAAATCCATTTCTTCTATCCATCCCAGCTACCGGCTAATAGCAGGTGCCTCGTTGGTATTCACTTATAGGAGAAGGAGCCGGTGCTTTCTATGGAAGCATCAACATCGACACTTATCATAGAGAGGCTGTAGTACCATATACTCCAAAGGGGCATTAATAAGACTTGCAAAATATCATGTTCATATTAACATCTGCTAAAAGATCGCTTTCGGCTAATAGCAGGTGTCTGGTTGGCATTAACTTTAAAACAAGGAAAACTTTGGATCCGGTTCGGTTTGGGGCTAGCAGGCCCTAGTGTTTTCTACGGAAACATCAACATCGACACCTATCATAGAGAGGCTATAGTACTGTATACTCCACAGAAGCATCTATAGGCAAAACATCATATCCATATTAAGATCTTCTATTAGGTTGGTGCAAAAATAATGACGTAATAATGTCGTGTTTTTTTTTACTTATTTTTTAACGTCAAAAAACGACATTATTACGTCATTATTTTTGCACCAACCTAATAAAAGATCCTTTTTGAATGTCTTTCGAACAACAATATTCTTTACCATTTGATCCCACTTAGCAACCACCGGCATAGCGTAGGCTCCTTTAAAATCGCCTGCCTATCTGCCCCCACCTGTGGTCGCAACAGAATAAAGCGGTAAAAAGTAAGGTTACAAAAAGATACAAGAGGAGATTGGAAAGAGAGGAAGAAAAGAAGGAATAGAATATGGAGGTGCGAGAGAATGACAAATGGCGTAGGGGCGGAGTAGGAAGAATGTGGATAAAAAAAGAGAGAAAATGGCCTCTCTTTCTTTCTTTCTCTCATGGATGTGCGGTTGGTGCAATGGATAGCTGCTCAGGAAGAAAATTCGAATAAGCAAATTCGAATAACCTTAGGACAGGTACGAATCCATAACACCCCTAGCTTTGGGTTAAATAGTGAGAGTTGCATCATGAAAAAAATCATTGTTATTCTAAAAGAAAATCTTAATGCAATGTTTATCTATCTTAATCTCTTCATTATCTACCTATCTATCTATCGATATATCGATCTATCTAAATCTGTTCATTATCTATCCATCAATCTATCAGTCACAGTCTGTTCATTATCTACCTATCTCAATCTTTTCATTACCTATCTGTCTCAATCTGCGTCTTATCTATCTATCTATCTATCTATCTATCTATCTCAGATTGTTCATTATATATATATATATATATATATATATATATATATATATATATATATATATATATATATATATCTGTGTGTGTGTATGTCTTAATCTGTTCATCATCCATCAATCTCAATCTGTTAATTATGTATCTCTCTCAGTCTGTTCATTATCTTTCTATCTGAATCTGTTCATTATGTATGTATGTATGTATGTATGTATCTATCTATCTATCTATCTATCTATCTATCTATCTATCTATCTATCTCAATCTGTTCATTATCTGTCATCGGTGTGTGAATGGTAACCTTTCAAATTATCGCCCTGTTTTTGGTAAAGTACTCGAGGCTCTAATCAATAACAAATTTGTTAAGATCTTCGCTTGACCTTTCGGACAAACAATATGGCCTCCGTTTCGCCAGGTCTACCGGCGATGTTTTAACGGCCATCACTGAATTTGTCTATCAAGCTTTAGATAAGAATTGCGAAGTTCGGAATGTGGATCTAGATATCTCGAAGGCGTATGACAGGCTTTGGCATACTATCCTTCTAATGCAAGCTCAAGCGCTACGGTGACACAGGATAAATATTTCCCTAACAAATCGTGTACTAAAGACCTTGTTGAACGGGCACGCTTCCAGATCACTTCATACTAACGCTGGGTTCTATCTTTGAACCTACGTTGTTTCATATCTTCATCAATGATCTCCCTGATGTCATCAGTTCCCAACTTGGTATTTATGCTGATGACACAACTGTTTACTCTTGTCTTAGTAGCAAATTCGACAGAAACGACAAACTAAACCTGGCAACTGCTCTTGAAAAGGACCTCCAATCAGTGGTTAACTGGATCAGGAAATGGCTTGTGAAATTTAACGCCTCCCAAAAACTGATTTCGTTTAATCACCACAAAGAAGCTTTTCTACCTGCCATTAGCATGGCTAATGCTAAACTCCAGGAGAGCAGCACTCTATGACTTTTTGAACTCGCGTTTTCCACAGACGTGAATTTGTGAGACTGCAATCGAATCAGCTGTTGGGTCTGCTGTAAGGAAAGTTGGTTCGATCTGCCGTGTCAGGAAAATGTTTCTCACCAAAATCAATCTTGCACATTTATAAATCTACCATTCGTCCGTGCATTGGGGACAGT